>VDFB02042850.1:0-19299 GCA_007258455.2 Sequoia sempervirens
CTCATTCCCACTATTTTGTAGCATGATTTGTCTGGACACTAGCACGCCGCACGGACATCCGAGCGCCGTGCTAGCGTCCCACAACATTTCAACGTTCAAACGGTCGTTTCCGAGTGCCTTGCCACTTGTCACTTACCTTTGTCGGTGGTAACGGCTCAAAAATGTCTTTTTACCTCCTCTGCTCTCTTTTAAATCTATCTCTTTCATTCTATTGCTTCTTCTGGGTCTTTCTTTCTTGATCTCTCTAGGTCTCTCCTCTACTCTCTTGGACATTCTCTTGCTCTCTTGCTTGCTACAACACTCTAAAGTTGTCACAACGCTCTCTACTACTCTCTTGGCTCTCACAGGTCTCTCTCTCTCTCTCTGTGGCTTTCTCAAGCCTTGCAAATGATATCTCTCTTGTCTTGTGTCTTTGAGCATCTTGGGATTTCTCACATCCCTTGTCTATGCATTTATCTTCTTGTCTAATTATCAATTTCAGTGTCTATTACTTTCTCTATCTATCTATTTGGCTGTCTGTGAAGGTGGGAACACCAAGATGGGGGTTTGACTGAGGCAAGCCCCTAAACAACCCCAACATTTATCCTTGGTCTTATGTGTGCAGGTATTGAAGATATTTATTTGTTGGAGGCTTCATTGCTTGGTCTATTGTGAGCACCTTCTTTCTTTCTCCTCTTTAGTTTTATCATTTATATTTCATTTAGTTTGTTATATTTTAGTTCTATTAAGCTTTGTTATTTTCCCCCATTCTTAAGAGTTCTTAGCAGTCAAAGTAGAAGTAGTCATTTAGCTGTTTTCTGTGATAGTCTAGGTTTTTAGTCCGTACAAGACGCCAGTGCGCCCTAGGACGCCAGTGTGCCACACTATCGTCCGTGTTCCGCATTGCCTTCCTTTGGCAGAGAGCTCATTAGTCTATCCAAAAAACCTCTATGACCTACTCTTTCTGATTTTGGAACTCTCGTCTTTTTACCCCGCCACTTGAGCTCTGTTCCTTGAGGTAGTTTAGGGCAATTCACTCCCCATAGACTCTTTGGTGTCTTAGAGACTTGGGAGCAACGAATCCCCCTTCTCTACATAAATATCGTCAAAAAAATATCATCCCCAAACTAGAAGATTAACAATATTTTAAATCAATGTTGAACTCTAATTGAAAACTTAATTGCCTACACTTTTAATGTCATGACCCATTTTCAATTAATTTAAGTCTATAGATATTAGGTTTATTCTTTGTTTTGTGTATTCCACCTAGTCATGTTTTGTTGTGTGCTCTTCCCCTTCTTTTCCAATGTGTCTTTTGAGGTCTATTCTTCTAAGTTTGTTTTAGTTGTTGAAGTTCCCTTCTAAGTTTGTCTTTCCTTCCAACTCCGTTTTAGCTCTCTTTTTGTCAGAGTTTCATACTTCTCCATCATGTCACGCCTTCCAACCTTCCCCCACTCTTTCCTTTGTATTTTTCAAACTTTTGGACCTATCCTTACCTACATGCCCGTTGCTCAAACCCCGACACCAACCTATAGTATGAGTCTTGTGGTATTTCCAACCCCCAAACTCCAATATTTCCACCTTTGGTTCTATCCTCTTTCCAACTCCATGGCACATATCGTAATGTCATTATTGGTCATGTTTTGGTTCCATAACTTACCCAAGTGGGATTTTCCTACCCAAGATCACTATTCAAATTTGGAGATGCGGATTCATATTGTGGCCGACCTATTATTATTGCAATGGATATAAAAGGGGAATGCATCCATTCAGGAGGCATCATCTATTGCTTTACGCAAAACCTCTATCCGAAACTTGATTGAGCACGTGTTCGAGCATGGAGATTAGAGGACGAAAACCCTTTGATTTCAAAAGTGAGAAAATGAAATCCCTTTGGCTGGAGAGCAATTTCATTCAAAAGTCACATTGGAGCTTCATTGATCACAGATTTCAGTCACATTGGAGCTTTATTAATCGCAGATTTCAATCGCATTGTATTGGTTCAATTTGTTGTTGTCATGGGTATGAACATTAAAATTTAATGTTGTAATTGTCAATATTGCAAACTATTTAAATGTAATTCAGTCTTTATTTGCAATAAGAGAAATATTGGGAGTTATTTCTGTTATTTGTTGTTTGCTGGTTGGAATGTGATTATAATGATAATGTGTGAACAGTGAATTAAATTTGAGTTATTTAAGATATGATTTAAATATTAGAATCCGATATTATTGACCCAAGTAATAATATTTGTAACAGGTTACAAAAATCAGATTTGCATAGTGTTTTGGCCAAGACATTACAATGGTATCAAAGTCGGTAATCATATTCTTATTTGCAATAAGAGAAAGATTAGGAGTTATATCTGTTATTTGTTGTTTGCTGATCGAAATATGATGATAATGATAATGTGTAAACAGTGAATTAAACTTGAGTTAGTTTAGATATGATTTAAATATTAGAATCCAATATTACTAACCCAAATAATAATATTTAAAGAAGGGGGGATGACCCCGCAATGTGATGGCAAGTCACAAGCCCTGTTGAAAGGGCAGTCTCATGTTCGAGACTCACCCGCTGCTTGCAGGTACGAAGGATGTTGCACGTTGAACAAGGGTGGACAGAAGGATGCAAAGTGGTGCTCAAGGCTATGCTGGACCCCGTGGAAGATCAAAGTTGAGGCTTGGGGTAGAGGTTGGCTCGTGGAGCAAAGAGGAGATTATACCCGTTGGACGAAAGGTTGAGTCCAGGGAACAATAGACTGCAGGCAGTATAGGCCGTGATGCAAGCAGCGCAGGTGCAAGGTTGGAAGAAGACAAGGAAACAAGGAGTCGGCGCCAATGGAGGGATAAGGGAGGACACCCAGCTGGAGGAAGCAAAGGATGCGGAGGGATAAGGATGTAGAAGAACTAAGGAGTAGGCGGGACAAGGAGATCTCCTGTGGAGTGATAAGGTGGTGGAAGGGGCTGCGGAGGAGGCCCGAGGTGGAAGCAAAGCGGCAGGAGGAAGACGGAGGTTGGATGAAGGACGGGTGTCGAAGGAGGAAAGAGGAAAAAAGAGGTGACAGAGGAAGAAAGGAGATAGCGAAGGAGCAAAGGAGGTTCCAGAAGGACGAAGAAGGAGGTAGAGGAGCCGGTGAAAAGGAGGCTGCGGAGGAGGCTCGAGGAGGAAGTAGAGAGGCGGGACGGACGGAAGGAGTTGAGACGGTGGCTTGGGGTTCAATCTAGGAACATTGCACACAGTCGGCTCACCCATTGACGACTATTGTTGACGGTTGTTACGGAATCCTGACACAGTGTGTCTCGGAGAGCTCAATGGAGAGACAATGGATTTGAGGTCCCCCAAAAATGTGGCCTCACTAGTTCATAGCTCCAGTCAAAAGCGCATACGTATCAAAAAATAATAATAATAATAATATTTAAAGAAGGTTTAAAAAATCAGATTTGCATAAGTGTTTTGCCTTTGTTTTCAAAGTGAAACTTCACATGTTGAGATTTTATGCAGTACAGTGACAAAGCAACCAGATATCATCTAAGAGAAATCAGTAAACAAAGTCGGTCTATAGAGAATCCAAGGATGAAATCTTCTCTTTCAAAATATGTTGCAGAGCATAATAGTATGTTAGAAAAGATAAGGAGAACAAATATGGATGACAACCCTGATGGTTATTACGCAAGTAATTGGTAGATAATTTGATTGTATTAACAATGAAGCGAAAGCTTCAATAAATGATTTACAAAATGTACAAAATCATAAAGTTTCTAAAAAGAAACTTCAGATAAGATCAGAGACGATCTTATCAATATAATTTACAATAAAACACAGTATTGAGCATTAATAAATAAATAATAAATATTATTTTAATACCCTCCCTTAATGCTCAATCTATCAACTACACCAAGATGCCCCCTGAATTTTACAAACTCATTTGGACTAAGTCACTTGGTGAGAATATCTGTTGTCTGCTCCTTTGTCGGAACATACAGCAACTGAACTGATTCATCTTCAACAAGCTTCCGAATGAAGTGATAATGAGTTTCCACATGCTTGGTTATGTCATGGAAGACTGGATTCTTGGCAAGTTTGAGAACTCCCTGATTATCACAGAACAAGGGAGTTGGACCTGCTTGAGATATTTATATATCCGCAAGCATCCGGCAAAGCCAAACTGCCTCACAAGCTGCCTTTACTGCTCCCCGATACTCTGCTTCTATCGAGGAGAAAGCCACTGCCTGCTACTTCTTACTAGTCCATGTGACTGCACCAGATCACAAACTGAACACATACCCAGATGTTGATTTCATGTCATCAACCGAACCTGCCCAATCTAAGTTTGTGAAACCATTGAGTCTAGGATCGTGACTCCAAGTGTACAAGAGTCCATAATCAGACATGCCCTTCACATAACGCAGCACACGCTTCGCTGCTATCCAATGATCAGCCTTGGGGGCTGTCATGAAGCGCAAAATGTAGCTCACTACAAAACTGAGGTCAGGTCTAGTGGCAATAAGATAGATGAGGCTGCCCACTAGTTGCCTGAACAATGATTCATCTACTACTGGTGAGTCTGAGTTAGCTGACAACTTAAGCCCTTTTTCCATGGGTGCGGAGGCAGGTTTGCAATCCTGCATTCGGAACTTATCCAGTAGACTTCAAGCATATTTGGACTGGGAGATGAAGATATTGCTCTCGGTCGGCCAAACCTCAACACCTAAACAATAATGCAAAAGTCCCAAATCTGTCATGTCAAATGTGCTACACAAATCCTGTTTGATCTCAACGATCAAATGTGCTGAACTGCCAGTAATGATCAGGTCATCCACATAGACAACAACAATAAGTATATCACTACCAGTATGTTTGACATACAGATTAGAGTCAGATGGACTCCTCTGAAAGCCATGATCTGTGAGGTACTTGTCAATCTTGATGTACCAAGCCCGAGGAGCCTGTTTCAGGCCATAGAGTGTTTTTACCAATCTGCACACCTTGTGTTCTTGACCGGCAACCTTGAACTCTGGAGGCTGCATCATGTAGACTTCTTCCTTCAACTCACCATTAACGAAAGCACTCTTAACATCCATCTGATGGACTTTCCAACCAAACTGGGTTGTGAAGGCAAGGACAAGCTGAATGGTACTCATCCTGGTTGTAGGAGCAAAGGTCTCCTCGTAGTCAATGCCTTCTTTTTGTGAGAACCCCCTTGCAACTAGACGAGCTTTGTACTTGTCAAGGGTTCCGTCAGCTTTGTATTTCACCTTATACACCCATTTGCACCTAATGGGCTTCTTCCCTAGAGGAAGATCAGAAAGGACCCAAGTGAGATTCTTCTGAAGACTCTGGTATTCAAACTCCATAGCCTTTTCCCACTCAGGTTTTCCTTTAGCCTCTGAATATGTCTGAGGCTCATAGACACTGTGAATGTTGGCCATGAGAGCAAACTTAACTGTATGCTGCTATTTGCTCTTATTTCTAGATGATCTACCCTCAATGAGCTCATCATCATGAAGATCACCAATAGTGTTAGCCCACCATTTAGGCCGGAGAGTAGAAATGCCAACATCGGATGGAACAGGAGGAGGAGCTGGAACTGGTTGTGGAACAGGTTCATCAAGTGGAAGATCAATATCATCCGGAAGAAAAACAGGTTGAGCATCATCAAAGACAGAGTCTTCATCATCCCTCCCATCAAGTGAACCTAACAAAAGACAAACACCCAAATCAGAAGCCTTCAAAGATTGATCCTCAGAATGTTGAATAGACGAGGAAAGGTGAAAAGGTCCCCGTTCTTCATCAAAGACAACATCCCGACTGAAGATGAGACGATCAGTGTCTACATCAATCAGCCGGTAAGCCTTATGGTTGTCACTGTACCCTGTGAACATAAGTTTTTGACTCTTGGAATCCAACTTGGAGCGCTTGGCTTCTGGAATCTATACATATGCTAAAGAGCCAAAGATTTTCAAATGACTGATCCTGGGCTTGCGACCAGTCCAAGCTTCCTCAGGAGTCTTCCCCTTAACGACATGGGTAGGAGACTGATTAAGGAGATAGACAGCAGTGTAGACTGCTTCTGCCTAAAATTTATTAGGAACACTCCTATGTTGTAACATGGAGCGGACCATCTCAACAATTGTATGATTGCGCTGCTCTACAACATCATTTTTCTGAGGAGTGCAGGGTGTGGTTAACTGGCGTTAATTCCATGTGTATCACTGAAGTTGGAGAAAGCAATAGAACAAAATTCCCCCCCATTATCTGACCTAAGAGTAATTATGCAACAACCAAACTCTTTTTCTACTAAGGCCTTAAACTTCTAAAATACATTAAACACATTTGATTTTTATTTAAGAAAATACACCCACATTTTTCGACTGAAATCATCAACAAAAAGCAAGAAATACCTGCAACCAGTAACAGAAGGTGTATTCATTGGCCCACAAATATCAGCATGAACCAACTGCAGTACCTTAGAGGCTCGCCATGAGTCACCATCCGTGAACAGTGTCCTATGTTGCTTCCCAGCCTGACAAGCTCCACAAATGCCATGATGCTGAGTCTGGATGTCAGGTAGACCAACTACAAGTCCCTCCCGAGCTAGCTAAGAGAGATTGTGCACATTTAAGTGCCCATACCGTTGATGCCAAAGACTAGTGATAGCAAAATTTCTAGCTGCCATGGCTAACTCCGGAGAATCACCTATATCCACAAGCCTGTATAGACCATGATCCTCAATACAAACAGCCACAATAGTGCGAGTTTCCCGATCAACAATGGAACATTTTTGTGTACTGAATACCACATCCAACTGAGGAGAGTGCCGCATGATCTAACTAACTGGGAGAAGGTTGAGTTCCATGTCACGAACATAGTAAACATTGAGGAAAATGAGATTCCTCCCACCAGACTGAATTTGAACAATGCCCATACCGACAACTGTGTATTCTTCACCTCCTCCAAAAATAATTGAGTCGGTGCATGGAGAGAAGTTTGTGAACCAATCACGTAGATGTGTGAAGTGTCGCAAAGCACCTGAATCAATTTACCAACCAGAGGACTTCACATGATCTATAGGCCTTTTAGCCATAAAAGCGTAGAAGGCAGATTCCTTCTGCTTAGTGTGCTCGGCAACATTCGCTTTCTATTGAGACCCTCCCTACTTCTTTTGTTCAGAAGCCAAACGCAGACAACAATCCTTCTTCATGTGACCATATTTGTGGCAATAATTACACTGAATGTTCTTTTTCTTAGGGCTACTCGGAGGTTGACTAGAGCCTTTCTGTTGCAAAGGCTGACCTTTCCCTTTGTGTTTAGGCTGAGTTTTAGCTGCAAAGGCTTGCTCTGTAGAGGATGATGATGCACTACTACCAAACTATTGTTTCCAATGGTCCTACTACAAGAGGATAGTACAAAGCTCCGGAAACTTCAGGTCAACATTAGCAGACGTAATATTGAGTCTCAATGAAATGTTCATAAGACTTAGGTAGACTTTTTAGAGTGATCACGACCATGTCTTCCTCCTCCATTTTCCGACCAATAGCCTCCAACTGATCTCGGATCTCCTGGATCTTGTTCAGGTGCGCCTACTGAGTTGTCTTCTCATCCATCATGATAGAAAACAACATATTTTTCAAGAAGAACGCACGGCTTTTGTCGAAAGTCTCATGCAAACCCTTCAGATGGTCCCAAATTTCCTTTGTTGATTTACCAAGCAGAATCTGAGGTAGCTGATCATTGGTAACTGAAAGTTTAATGAGCATCACCGCTTCACGATTCTGCTCGTCAAACCTTTTTTGGTCCTTACCCGCCATTGTGGGACGAGCAGTGTTGCCTAGAATCATCTAATCAAGGCAACGATATTCAAAGATGGTCATCATTCGCTACTTCCAGGTATTATAATTTTTATCGTTAAATCGTTGACTGCCTTCCAACATAATGTTGGTCAAAGAAGCCATCTTCACACTTTTTGAGGCACGAAAAACGAGATACTGAGAGAAGGATGGATGCACAAAACCTGAGGCACGAATTTCAATGCAAAAACAAAAGGAAGATTCAGGTACAGACTTCAAAAAGTATGAAGTACGACTGGCACAAATCCCAAGGTAAATTTTTCAGAAGACCCAAAAAATTTTGAAGGCAACCCAAAAAAGATCTCGAAAAACCCACAAAGAATCTGAACTTAGAATAATTTTTCGACTTGAAATGAAGGGTCAAAACCCTAGTCGAAATTCTCAAGAACCCTAAGCGCTGTCGTTTTCCAGAAAAATGCAAAAAATTCTGGAAATCGCAGCACCACAGAGACTGAAAATGGCGCCTAGCAAAGAGAAGAGCGTCACGCAGCTTTGTACAAGTCAAAAATCTCGACCAGTTCACCCAGAAATCGCGACCATAAGGGCAAACAAAAATTCTGAAAATCACGTCCAGGCTTTGACTAAAAAACACAGCATTAAAACACGTCCAAAAAGCTTAATCATTCTGCAAAACGCGGCTGCAGCCAGAGGGGTTTCAAAATCGTGCCCAGAAGAAACGCGCCCATAAACAGAAGAACACACGAAAATAAATCCACGGCCTTATGGCACGAATCTACACAAAAATACCTACGAATCTGCTCAAAGAAAAACCTGCAATTTTTCTTTTGCACAAAGCCCTCGATTTTCAGAATACAAAACCCACGATTTTCAAACCAGGAAAAAGCCAATCTCGAAAAATACAAAAAATTTCAACACTCAAAAAAATTCCACAAGAATTTTTATTTAAAAAGTTTTTCAAAAACAAATTCCCGCTCTGATACCATATTATGCGAGTAATTGGTAAATAATTTGATTGTATTAACAATAAAGCAAAAGCTTCAATAAATGATTTACAAAATGTACAAAATCATAAAGTTTCTAAAAAGAAACTTTAGATAAGATCAGAGACGATCTTATCGATATAATTTACAATAAAATACATTATTGAGCATTAATAAATAAATAAATAATATTATTTTAATAATGGTTGGGTCAAAAGGAAGTTTGCTTTCAAGATTGATATGATGGCAAAATTGCTTCACAAGATAGACAATAATATGAATGGGCCTAGACATCAAATTGATGAAGGAAGCACATCTAGGGCTAATAATCTTGATGTCACTCAGACAACAACCAAAAGACTATTCTTATTTCAACTACAAGACCTACCCAACCTACCTTTCTTAATAGGGAGGTAGAGGTTATAGAAAACAAAGCTTGGTTGATTAGTCTACCTACAAGGGATTCTAACCCTTCTCTCCACTGTTTCAAGACTCTTTATTCAAGGCTAAGTTAGAAACATGGGGAAAGGAGTCCCTGCTTGATGACATTAGAGCTTGTCCAGCCGAGTATAGAGCTCTTCCAAAGGAGCTCCAAAGTGATATGTCACTTACCAATTTTATGAACATGAAGAAGTCTCGAAATGGCCTTAGACCTGATCCTAGATTGCAAGCTTTTTAGAGAGATGTGCAGCAAGCTCTGGGGAAGTTGACTCTACCTATGATGGATCTAATAGATGCACGACTCATGTGTGAGTGTAGAAGCTAGACACATACTTGTCTCTCAAACCTATGACTAAAGATGAGGCAATCAAGTCTGCTACCTTGCATTTGGGGTACTGCACACTAGTGGGGGTACCAAGGACTGATCACTCAAGGTCACGGATCCATCAACTCATATGATGAATTTTGCAAACAACTAATTAAGAGGTTTGATCAGAAAATTCCCGAGGTTCACTTCAAAGAATTGACTCAACTCAAGTAGTATGGTTCAATGGAGAATTATGTGACAAAATTTCAGAAGCTATTTATAATGGTGCCAAATATCACAGAGAGAAGGTTGACTATGCTCTTCATCGTAGGTTAACTAAGTCTCTCAGACGACTAGTCAAAGATTTTAAACCCCCTTCCCTATAAAAGGCAATCAAGTGGGCTTTGGCACTAGAGACTTCCATATGGAAGAATAAGTTTCAAACCAAGACTTTCCTTCCAAAAAATCCTTTTCATAAAAATGCACGACAATCCAAGAATTTCTCGTCAAGGCCAAATATGGAGGCAAGGAACAAGTTGAGAAGGACGAAGCTATGCTTCAGCTACAAGAAGCCCTAGTAACTAGGCACTGATGTCTTGGGAAAGAATAAGTGCATTACACTGAGGTCAGGTTTGAAGATAGATCAAGATCTAAAGAACCTGAACCATAGAGTGAAGAAGAACCCGAACTAGAGATTGAAGAAGAAGAAGACAAATCAAAAGAGGAAGGAGAAATTTTGAGAAGTACTCTTGCTACACTCTCTAGTACTCCAAGGTACAATCCTTTTCACATCCATGGGGTTCTACGCGAACACAGAGTTATTTTACTTATTGACATTGGTACTACTCATAATTTCATAGATGAGGGACTATCAGCAAAGCGAGGTCCCAAAACAAAGCATTTCAAAGGGTTCAACGTAATGGTGGTTGATGGGTTCACTATACAATGCACTAGAAAGATCTCTCAATTGAACTTTAATTTGGAAGGATATAATATGAAGGATGATTTCTTTGTTGTCAACATAGGAGACACAAATATGGTTCTAAGTATCTAGTGGTTGCACTCATTAGGCAAGATCACACAAAATTTCCAAACCATGCAACTAAAGTTTCAATCTAAAGGGAAAGAAGTGATACTTCGAAGAATGACAAATAGAGCACCAAGGATTCTATCTACTAAAAGAATGGAGAGAATCTTTTGTCATGAGCAAGCAACATGGGCAGCCCAATGCTTAGTGATTATGACAAAAACTCCTCCAAAGCTAAGAAAGAATATCATGTGGATGTACAGAATATCTTGAACAAGCACGATAAAGTCTTCAACAACATTCCTTCGAGGAGACCACTGAAAAGAGGCTTTGAGCATGTCATTGTGTTGGAGGGGGCTAAGCCTATCATTACTACTCCATATCACCATTCCAAGAAGCATAAGAAGGAGATCAAAAAGGCAATAAAGGAACTTCTAGACATGGGGCACATCAAACCCAATTCAAATCCTTTCGTTTCATCTATAGTTTTGGTGAAGAAGAAAGATGCCACAATGAGGATGTGCATTAAATAAGAAGACTATCAAAAGTTGATGCCCAACCCCCAAGATCAATGAATTGATAGACAAGCTTTATAGAGCAGTTTATTTTCAAAGATAGATCTCAAATTGTGCTACCATTAGATCCGACTCCGAGAGAAGGATATTAACAATACAATTTTTCAATGCCACTACAAGCATTATGAATTTTTGGTCATGCCATTTAGGTTAACAAACACCCCAACAACCCTCCAACCATGCACGAACCGAATTTCTCATAAGCAATTGAGAAAGTTTGATCTTGTCTTCTTTAACAAGACTCTTATATACAGCAAGACGTGGGAGGAGCACTTATGGCATTGGCATATCAATGAGGTGTTAGAAATTCTCAAACCTTTTTGCAAAGGAGTCAAAATGCGAGCTCGCCATAGCAAAGATTTTATATTTGAGGCACATCATCAATGCAAATGGAGTGCAAGTGGATGTGAAGATCAAAGTGATACTAGATTGACCTCCCCAGAAGACTTTGACACAACTGCAAGGATTCTTCAAGCTTTGCAACTACTATAGAAGAATTGTTAAGGGTTCTCTCAATTGGCCACCCCCTTAACTAATTTAACAAAGAAGGAAGCCTTCACATGAAATGAGGTTGCACAACAAGCATTTGACAAATTGAAAAAAGTAATAAGCTCCTGTCTAGTGTTAGCCATTCCTAATTTTTCCCTTCCCTTTGCTTCGGAATGTGATGCATTGGGAGAAGGAATTGAAGCAATGCTTATGCAAAACAAGCACCCAATTGCATTCAAGAGTCAAAAACTCACAAAGGTGGAAAGGCAATTTTCCATGTATGATTAGGAAATGTTGACTATTATACATGCATTAACCAAATTCATGCAATACTTGGTGGGTAGTCAATTTGTGGTGAAGAGTGGTCACAATAGCTTGAGGTATTTTCTCAATCAAAAGGATCTAGACGAGCAACAACAAAAGTGAATGAGCAAAATTCAAGTGTATGACTTTGACACTAAATATGTTAAAGAAAAGAAAAATGTTGTTGCTGATGCATTATCCAAAAGGCCAACTTTGTTTTCAATGTCTCACAACTTTGTTATTTGGAGTGCAGAAACCATAGCAGAATATGCTAAGAATATGTTTGTAACGTGTTGGAAGGGAAGTTGTTGGATGACAAGTACACAATATGTAACGAACTCATTCTCTACAAGGGAAGACTCTAGTTGGTGCCAAAATCGAGAATGAAAGGAAAGATTTTGAAAGCAGATCATGATACTCCCTTGGCATATCACCTCAAGTATTTCAAGACCTATATGCAGATCAAGGAAAGATTCAAATGGAAAGGACTCAAGGATGATGTCCTTAGTCATATCAGAGAATGAATTGTTTTTCAAAGCACTAAAACAGAGCAAACATTCCCAACGGGTCTTTTGCAACCCTTACCTATTTCAGAGTAGAAGTGGGAAAGTATTTCAATGGATTTCATCACTAGACTTCCTAAAGTCTAAGGTAAGGACTACACATATGTTGTTGTAGATAGACTCACGAAGTATGCACGTTTCTTTGCTATTTCTTCAGACTTTAAAGCACCACAAGTAGCTAATCATTTCTTTAAGTGTTGAAGTTCCATGGACTACCTAAGAGTATCATGAGTGATAAAAATAGTCAGTTTTTAAGATTGTTTTTGCAAGAGCTCTTTCTGTTGGCAAGAACACAGCTCACACCTAGCACTAGCTACCATCCACAAACAAATTGTCAAAAGAAGATTGTGAACAAATGGTGGAATGTTATTTGAGAAATTAAGTTGTTGACAAGCAAAAGGCATGCATCAAATGGCTCCATTTGGGGGAGCACCATTATAACACCATTTATCACAAAATTCTGAGAAGGCTTGGAGAAATTGTCAATTAGATAGAACTGCCAGAGGGAAGTAAGATTCACAATGTATTCCATGTGTCTTGTCTCAAAGGAGAATTGCAAAGCATATTGTACCTTCAGATGAGTTGCCTCTCTATTAGATGAAGAAAGCAAGCTGATTTTGATTCCTGAAGCAATCATGGATGTGAGGGAGAGGGAGTTGAGAAATAGAAGCACCAAGGAATATTTGGTTCAATGGAAAGATCTCTCTGTAGAAGATGCAACGTGGGAAGGCCCTCAAATATTGGAGCATCTGAATCTACAATTGCTTAAGGGAAAACAATTTTGAGCAAGGCAAACTTGTCATGTCTCATTCTCAATTAATTTGTCTATAGATATTAGGTCTATTCTTTGTCTCATGTGTCTCCCTGGTCATGTTTTGTTGTGTGTTCCTCCCCTTCTTTTCAAATGAGTCTTTTTGAGGTCTATTCTTTTAAGTTTGTGTTAGTTGTCAGAGTTCACCTTCTAAGCATGTTGTTCCAACTCCATTTTTTCTCTCTTCTATCAGTGTTTCAAACTTCTCCATCATGTCATGCCTTCCAACCTTCCCCCACTCTTTCCTTTGTATTTGTCGAACTTTCAGACCTGTCCTTACTGGCATACCTATTGCTTGACCCCTGACACCCCAACCTATGGTACGAATCTTGTGGTATTTCCAACCCCCAAACTCCAATATTTCCTGTAATGTATGCCCCTGGTTTTTTCCCAATTGATTTCCAAACAACTCATGTAAGGACATATGTTATGCAAAATGGTATAAACATGAATATTAAAAGATTAACACTAAGTTACCGGTTCGGGTTCGGGGACGGGTTCGGGTACGAGAACCCGGTACGTGGGTACGGGCAAAATTTTTTTAGGGGTTTGGGTACGTATGGGTACGTGTGTGTATATATATATATATATATATATATATATTAATAATTTAATATATTATAAATCTATATATATGTATTATATATACAAAAAAATAAGAGAAATATAGAGAATTGTAAAACTAAATCATTTCATAGTATGATACTTGATCAACAAAGGTAATGAAAACTCAAATGATTAGACATTGATTTTTTGTTAATTTTATATCAATTCATTTGAATTCTCAATTCAGCTCTAATGTATTATAGATGATTATACCATGAATATGGTGAATGCCTTATCATATGAATATTTGAATTTTTCTATATGTTTAAATTTCTGCTATTTTTTCAATTGCTAACCCCTGGAAAAAAGGCCTCCTGTTCCCTGTCATCACTGAAATGTGTCCCACTGTTTCCTACCATTCCCATCTCAGAAACTTGGTGAACAAAGGTGTTTTTGTCAGACATGGATATTATATTTTAGGCTCCAAATCTAATGATGTAACAGAGGTTTGTAGAAGAGATGAAACTTCCTATCATGGTGGGCTGCAATAATCACATTTAAGGTGACTGCAAAATAATTATGTATGGCTGCACCCTGTGCGTACCCAGCACGAACCCACACGTACCCAGCACGAACCCACGAACCCTGGCGAACCCACAGTGCTGGGCACGCACCCTGTGCGTACCCAGCACGAACCCACACGTACCCAGCACGAACCCACGAACCCTGGCGAACCCACAGTGCTGGGCACGCACCCTGTGCGTACCCAGCACGAACCCACAGACGAACCCGAACCGGGTGCGTACCCGAACCGGGTTCGAGGCCTGTGGGTACGAATCCGGTAACATAGGATTAACATAAATAAGCTTCAGCTGCTGCAAGTAAATATGAGGATTTTATTCTTTCAAATACTGCTGTTGCAACTTCAATGACCAAGAACAACTATAGAGGTACTTTAGAAACCATTTGCCATAACAAGCATTACAAGGGATGTAAATACCTCAAGGTGATTTGCTTTTGAGCCCATAACAGTCCTGCTATGCATAATTTTCTGAGTGGTGACAGTCACTTATAGGGTCTGAAACATTATCAGCAGTTCTCCAAAGTCACCCAGCTGTAGCCAATAGGCTTCAAAGTTCTCTCCAAACAACACCCTGCAAAACCTTCACTGCCCAGACCTGGAATTTTGGCATTAATCATCGGCTCACACCCATTTTTGAACAGTCATATTCATCACAGACCTGCTGTAGCTGTTCACAGGGGCTAGAAATATACAAGGGCGATTTGGCAATTAATTCCTTCTAAATTTCTGTGCACTTTAAACTCATATCAATCACCTGGAATCTCTTCTACAAGCTTAGACGCCTTCTTAGGGATGATTGCAGCCTTAAGCCAGAGCCTTAAATCCAACCCAACTCCCAATAATCTCCTCCTATAGTTGTACGGCCTGTTTAGGGGCAATTTGGTTCTAGAAAATAACTCCCATCTTTTAATCTGCTGCAATCTCCTATAATAGAATTTCCCAGCATAAGCAAGTCAGTGGCAAAAAACCCAAAAGCACAGCTTCATTCCATTGATCAACACATGCCAAAAGGAGGGGTACGGCCTGTCCTGCAAAGGTACGGCCAGGTTTGGAACTCCTTCACACACCTCCAAAAACACACTTCAAAAAGGCATCAAATCAGTACTAACATTCCCACATTTGCATATCAAAATATCTCCTTAAATATTTTCATTATTCCTGAAACCCTGGAAAAACCAAAACTCCATGAAAATCAGTGTGTTTCCTGTGTGGAAACACCCAACCAGCTAGGGTGGATCTCTCCCCACCGAAACCAGCAGCTAGAGAAGAGGGTTTTCATCCTCAACCAGCAATATACAAATCCTGGAGAAAATCCAGCAGAGTCTCCTTAAGTTGCCAAAGTTCACATATCCAAATGAGAGCTCAAAAGTGATTAAATAGAAGAAGAGGGAAGAATTAGGGCAACCCCATTTTGAAAACACATTTCCCTCCAAAACCCACGCCAAGCCTTGCTCTCCAACATTTCACTTTAACATTTTTAAAAATAACATGAAATATATCCCAAAGGGGCATCCACTTTTGGGGGCAAATAATAAGCCTTAAATTTATGAAATTAACCTTCTTTCTAGGTGTCCATCATGAAACACATTGTCCCCTCTTTTAAAACAACATTGCTCTACTAGGCCAAGGGGATTTATAACGCTATAAGTCATAAAATCACCTTTCGAAGACTTCAGTGAATAATATGCCAAAACATTAGAACTCACCAAACTACAACTGCCAAGCACTGCCTAAACTGGAAACCCCTGCACTGCACTGCTGCCAAGACCAGTTACTAAATATAGCACTTACTAAAAATAGTAAGTGAGCCAAATCACCAAACTGTCCCAAATAAGGAAACCCGAAAAAGGGGACATTACATTTCCACCTTTGGTTCTTTTCTCTTTCCAACTCCCAGCATGTGTCATAATGTCATTATTGGTCAAGTTTTGGGACCATAACTTTCCTAGGTAGGTTTCTCCCACTTAAGATCATCGTTCAAATTTGGAGATGCGCACTCACATTGTGGCCAATCTATTATTATTGTGGTGGATATAAAAGAGTGAATGCATCCATTCAAGGGGCACCATCTATCACTTTACATAACCCCCTATCAGGAACCTAATTGAGCCCTTGTGTTCAAGCATGGAGATTAGACATAAACCCTTTGATTTTGAAAGTCAAAGGATGAAACCCCTTTGGCTAGAGAGCGATCTCATTCAAAGGTTGCATTGGAGCTTCAATGATCACAGATTCCAGTCGCACTATATTGGTTTGATTTGTTGTTGTTGTGGGTATAAACATTAAAAAAAATCTTGTTGTAATTGCGATGTTGCAAACTATTTAACTATAATCCAGTCTTTATTTGTAATAGGAGAAAGATTAGGAGTTATATTTGTTATTTGTTGTTTGTTGACTAGAATGCGATGATAATTATAATGTGTGAACAATGTATTAAATCAAAGTTAATTAAGATCTGACTTAAATATTAGAATCCAATATTATTGACCCAAATAATAACATTTGTAGAAGGTAAAAAAAAAGATTTGCATAAGTGTTTTGGCTGGGACATTACATTTAAACATGTATACTACAAGGCAAATGGGGAGGCAGACGTATTAGCCAACGTGACCATTGACTTGGAGGTGGAGTGCATTGTAGACCACTCACGTCTCACCTAGCAACAAGTGGCATTGAAGATCACCCACTACTTCCCATGCACAATAAGCAAGAAAACATTATGATATATAACAAGATTGCACCTGGCACAAGCAAAGCCAAGAAAGTGTAATGAAAGAATTTATGGCAAGCATATGAAACAATATGGCAAAGTATGCAAAGATGCCACTCACTAGGTCCTTAAATGCAAGGAGGTTTCTCTTGCTTCAACGAGGTTGGAAAATTCTGGCAATGAATACCACAATCTATTTGATTGCCAAGAAAAGGCAAATTGCTTTTCTTGGGGAAATATTTGACCTTAGACTTAGGAAGATATTGAAGGTTAGTGATGTGACCATGCTCTATGCCATTAGGGTTACACTAGGCAAGACATTCCTCAACTACACATTGCTTAGAGTAAATATAAATATCTCAAATATTTTTATCACGGTTTTCCTTGAAGCAGGTGAAAAAAAAGAGGTTATCAGGATTGTCTCTAAATCCCTAATTAAGTTGAGATGGAGGAAAGGATTAAGGGTCATCATGGATGACGGTGTTACAGGGTTTAGTTTCCATCTGAGAATGGGTGTTTAATCAATTCTCAACCCAATCCCAACCAATTTGCAGGTTTCATTTGTGGTATCAATGGTCAAACAAAATGAAACTTTGTGCAAACACCAAGCAAAGTGGGGAATAGAATTCCTCAAATTCAACACAAAGGTTGCACCTGCACAAGGGGTGGACTAGTCCTTTGCTTTTGAGGTGGGGAGTTCAAACAACAACATTGGAGAGGAGACTGAACTAAAGCATAATGTATGAAATATATAAGTAGATAATATAATATGTAATGGGTAAGTGTATAAACCCACAATAGTCTAGAAATATACAGTAAAAGCTGCAAATAGCAATGGCTGCTGAAAAACTATCACCCTTTGGGGTTTTTGGATATGGCACTCCATTAGATCAACCAATAGAAAATGTAAAACCTCTTTGATATCAATACTATGGGTATGGGCCCCTAGACCAAGTTTACCAATCAAAAAAATATCATAATAAAATAATAAAGTAAATTTTGTTTGATATCACAATATATAATAGAATAACAAAGTTTAATTCCCCTGTTTATGGGGTCCAGAAGGATGATTTTCGCACTAACCCAAGGGTGGATGTTAAATGGTACCCACCAGATATAGGATGGGTCAAAGTGAATTTTGATGGGGCAGCTCAGGGCAACCTGGGCCCATCCGACACGAGATGCATCTTAAGGGACCACAATGGGAAATGGTTAGCAAAGTGGGCAAAAATACAGGTGGACAGGACAAACAATGAAGAAGAAATCCAAGTTGCTTGGCTAGGCATCAACCTCTGCAAACAAATGGGGATGAGGAAGATTCACCTGGAAAGAGACTCCATGATCATTATTAATACGATAAGAAGAAGAGCAACCCCCAATTGGAAGTTGAATAAGTGGCTAAGTTAAATCTTGGATGAGTTAGCCAATTTGGATGATTTTAAAATCTCTCACGTATACAGAGAGGGGAATTTCGAAGCTGACCGTTTATCAAAAAGTGCAACAATAATCGCAGATGAACACGGCGAAAGCTGACCGTTTATCAAAAAGTGCAATAATAATCACGGATGAACACAGCAAGATGCCAATGTTAATGACAGATGATCCCACATGAGCAGAGGATGAAGGAGAGTTACAGGCTGCTAAGAGTTTTTAATGCTATGTCAATGGTTGCATTTACTCCCTTGGTGTAGATGATGGCAACCAGTGTCTTAAAATAGCAGCAAATCCCAATGACAAACCCAAAGGACAATGGATTCGACTATCTACTTGTTACATCCCTCACATTGAGACTACAGGTTTGGTTATGTATTTCGAATGCAATGTTAGTTGAAAGTAACTGCTTTCATGTGAATGTGAATTGAGAATAAAACAGTTATCGTAACTCTAATGTAAATGATCTTTTTATATGCAAGTGAATTTCTTGTTCATGCGAAAATGAATGTGATCATGGGATTATATTTAAATATATATAGATATATACATAAACGTTGAGAACGATCTAACCATAATCCTTGTCAGTGGATGCAGGACTGCCGACGCCACGAGGGAAAGGGAAATATCATCAGGGAGAGGACGTGGTTAACAATGGATCAATTTTATCATCAAACCTAGAGTTGGAGCAAGACAGTTGTGCCGACGTCATTACCTTGGCCATAAGTAAATAAATATAATTA
>VDFB02042851.1:0-14062 GCA_007258455.2 Sequoia sempervirens
AATTGCACTGTCAGTGTCACTAACAACTTCTTCCTGGGGAATATACATCCTACCAACTTTACTCATCTCAGAATATACTATTGGATCTCTGATGTTGGTAAGGTGGCTGTTATAATGGTCTGCCATGTCTTCATCATATTAGGTGTGGCAATTCAAGCCTTCACATGGACCAATATTCTCTTCCAAGTGTTCCTCTTTGAACAGAGTAATATCCTTTTCTGAATCAAATTTTTTGGAGCTGGCCCTCTTTTCCTTCTAATCATCTATCATCCTTTAGAGTTTCATACTTCTGCATGTTACCAAACTCCTTGTAAGCTACATCTTTTCTCTGTAAATCTTCTGAAACTTTGCATTAAATCCCTTCAAGGGTACATGAACTTGTTCAATACACAAAGAACCACCATCTTCCTTCAAACCAACCCTATAAATGCTTTATACACAGTTCCATAGACAGATAGGTCTGCTTCCACTTTGTTGTCAATATTTTTCCCCCAAGATTGACTCCTCAAGATGTCAACATAGCTGAGTCATTACCTAAACTCTCTTGCATCCTCATCTTTCTTTTGATTCAGAGTTTTTATCTGCACTTGATGCTGTGTGACCTCCCAGATATATAGAGTAAAGTATTGATGTAAACTGAGGATTCAATACTGAATGATTTTCTCCATGTTTTGAAAAGCTCATAGAAATTTCATAAGCATCTTTCTTACTAAAACTGAAACCCTCTACAAGCTATGACAAGCTCAAAGGCGTACCTGGCAGTTGACACAAAAACTCATGCAAAGTCTTCAACCTCTTTATTTTCTTGTCTATATGATGAACAATCTGCAACCACTCCTCAAAACTCCATGCAAGCTCCTCCAATCTTCAGTTCCAGCAACAGAGAAAACCCTAGCTCCTCTCCCACATGTTGCTTCTTTCAGATTTACCTTTTTCTCTTATCTTTAGTGCCCAAACATGAAGCTTTGCTCATTAATCTTTCATGCAGCGTGAGTTTTCTCTGCTTTTTTTTGCTTTGCATGCCATCTTCCATATCTTTTGGCATGAAAACCTCCTTTCTTTACCTTGGTGTGGAAAACTTAGATTTGAGGAAAAAGTCTCGTTTGAAAGTGAAATCATTAATAAGACTTTTAAATTAAAAGATCAAAATTCCCCCCTTATTGCTTTTTTGAGTTAAGACGGAAATAAGATTATTTAAATGGAACATTTAAATAATGTCAAGTTTTATAAAGAGTGTACTACAGATAGCAAAAGGGCATTTCTTTATAATCCAAAGGTTAATACTAGCTGTGATCAACAACCTTGAAGGTAATTTGAGTGGGAAGATCTTTCAAGATGTCTAGATCAACAAGAACACAAACAAATATTGTTGGAATTATGTAATCAGTAGTAAATGCACAGAAGATTAAAACAAAATCAGACAAAATGACACAGCATGTACCCTGGGAAAACCCTCCTCTTGAGGGAGAAAAACCCAGCAACAAAGATCTCTCTTATTATTCGATGCAACAGTGGTAGATTTACAACTTACAATGAGGTCTAACACAAGACCAATAATAAGAAATAACAGATTGAATGCTCTAGATCACACCTGAGAATATTGAACTAACAATATACAGTAGATCTTCAACCTCTCAGACTTTGACAACACTTAATCAGATCGAACTGGTAACTTCAAGATTCAGTCACTGAGAGATCGACCTTGAATGGAAACAACGAGCTGGAGAATACACAGATGAGACACAGAGTTCGCACTGATCACTGGTAAATGAGCGCTCGGATCTTCAGAGTCTGCACAGATCTTTGATGTAGCTCACACTTGTTCAGATCGCAGTTCACTGTTATATTTACCTTTGATAATGACGAACTTCAATGATCGCTTCTAAGGAGTATTCGCACTTGACTGTTTCTTGTTCTCAGAAGTATTCACACTTTTCTCAATATCGCCGAACCTGGGAAACCTCTGTCAAGTTCGCACCTATACACTGGTTGTGATCGCACTTATCATTGATTGTGACGCACTTATCATTGGCTGTGTTGAACTTTTTCATATCTCCTTCTTCCTACTCGAATAAGTGAATATATAGATGCAAGAGAATAGATGTTAACTTTAAACCTTCATGTCGGCCTTGATAGATATTATCCATGCCTCTTAATGTCGGCTTCTTACAATGTTTCATATACTCTCAATGAAGTCGGCCTTAGCAATTTGGTAACCTTTATGATTTTGAATTATACATGTCGGCCAGATTATAAGACACGAAATAATAAGTATTAAATTGAATAGCCGAAGGCTACATTCAATTTAATACTTTCTCAAAGAACATGAGCTGGAAGGATCAACCGACGCTATTAAACATTAACAAATATTGTATGAGTGAGGTGTTTGTAACTATTGCTAGAAAGCTACCTAGTGAATTGCCAATGGCTTGAAAGCAAGATTCAAACCAGAATTGAAGCAGAAGATTTGGGAGGTGAATCAGATAGGCATAACCTTGAATCATTCAGTAAAAGGATTGAAAGCAAGATGCCACAGTTTGAGTATGAGCAAGTACCAACCTTAGATCCAAAGCTTACCACAAAAGATAACATCTCAATCCTTCACACAATCAAAAACTACAATAAAAAATGCACAGGCACTAGGATACATTTCAAGATAACCTTCCATCAAAGGCTGCCATGTTTCAGAAATCCACTTTTACAAATCTGGGAGCCTAGGCCAGAATTGATTAAGTTGGCTGATTAATTCATTAGTAGTGAAAATCCTGTCTCCTTCAATTACTTTGTTTTAAGCATCCTCTACAAACTCTAGGACAGAGGTCTTTTTGGCCCATTTGAGAGGCTTGATCTTCTTGTACTCTTTTGTGCTACTCCGTGAAACTGGATCAACAATCTATGCTGAGGCTGGATCTGCCTTAGCATCATTAATTAATTCATAATTTGAAATAATGTTTTGAGATTTGGATTTGGGATGCAAATCCCAAATTGGAAAAATCACACATCTTTATTCCTCTTAGGGGCAGTGTTAACTATGGCCTCCTTATAAGGAGGCCCTAGATTCAGTAATGGGCATGAAGTTTCCTTGCTTTTGGTAAAATCTTGCTGCAACCCTGTGACACCAGTATTGGCCACATGAGATTTGTCCACATCCTTCACAAAACAATGGGGAATTTTAATCTGATCCGAAGCATTCAGGTCATCAACAAGTGGATTTCCATTGCCCAAGCATGAAAATCTGTTCACGGATGCCCTAGTTTTGGGAGGTTTCAAAGATATTGGAAGTACCATTAATCACAATTTTATTTTGTGATTTCAACAAGCATAGGTTTGGGAAATTACAGATCACTAAATTCATCAATTGCCATTTTTTTTGAATCAGTTACTGATTTTGTATATTAATTTTCTAAACTGACTTTATTCAACACAATTTGCAATTTATTTTTGATAAGTAATTGTATTTCTCATCCACTTTGAATGCATTATCTAGTTTAAAACATTTTTAGGATTAGAAGTCATGCCTTAGGGGTTTGACTAAGATTTCCACCTATCCTTGGTCCATTGTTGCCTGCATCAATATAACCAGTTTTACATGGGAAGCGTGTTCAGCCTGGCTTTGGATATCACACTTTCATTTTTTCTCCTCTATTTATAGCCCATAATAATAAAAATGGAACGATTAGTAACTATACCATACTAGTGCTCTACAAAATCCTTCATTTATTTAGCTTTAAAGATGGACCAACATCTTTTAGTCTAATGGAATAAAACAAATCATCTACCCTCAATCTAAAATTTTTCTACTAGGTTTTTCCGTGGAATTTGATGCAGTAGGCATGCATGTTCTATAGTAGAAATGAATTCCTTGTGATTTTTACGGGAATATAAAGGAGAATTAATTTACTTTTAGATAAGTTCTTTGAGGTTCTGCATGGTTTGGGGTTGCATTTTCATTGCTATTGTTACTGACCTGGTGTAAAATTATGCATATGAATTTATTGATCAGGGTGATTTGCCTTGACATCTTTAACATCTGTTTGTTGAAGTGTAAAACAAAATTATGATGGTTTTGGATCTGCACCTTGATTGATGTAAATCTTTTACATTTCTGTATACAATATATCCTCCTTTAAAATAGTTATCTTAATCTACACAGGTCCACTTTTTTAGCCAATCTTTTAAAAATTGGAACTTTAGTTGCATGGAGAATCTGATAGCATTGTGGATGTTGGAGGCTTTCTTCTGAATCATGAGATGCCAATTCTAAGCTTGTTCTTAACTTGTGCATATCAATCTGCTTGTCAAGTTATGACCTCTTGCACTAGACTGAGCCAACTCTTCATTGTTTTGTTTCACTACAGTGGGAAAAGATGGATACTGTTTATGAAATTAATTGGGACTTCTCAAACTTGGAGGTGTGTGTATAAGTCTTGGTTTAGCTTTAGTTTTCATCTTAGATATCCTTTCTCAAACATATGGCTAGTATGTAATTAATTTATTTTCATGTATGTAGTTTAGCTGCATTTTCCCAAATATCAAAAGAATAAGTTTCTATGGTCACATCAAATTATCCTTTGCATCAGATATTTTATGCCCATTATGATTTTCATTTTCAATTCCTTTTAATTGAATCCCAGGATTCTTTTGAAGAAGGCGGTGCTCTTTATGGGAAGAATGTTTATCTTTTTGGCCTTACAGAGCTTTAGGCATTTACTCAATCATTATTATTTTTTCTCTCCAATTTTTAATAGGTGCAACTTTGAGGTTATGCATAGTTTGACCAGTTTTTGTATTTATTTCTCCATCTTTGTGCAGCTACACTTGTGCCTTTTCAAGAACAATCAAGCAAAATGATCTGGATTCCTGCAATTGTCGCGGTAGATATCTTTGGATCTTTTCTCCTTTTTCTTTTAATGTTCTCTCTGTGCCAGTTTTCTCTTTGAAGCACTTAAGATGAAGGATCTTTGCTTTGCTTTGAAAATTTTAAACTGATCTGAAGGATTTTCAGTTTTGCCATGAAGAAGTTTGTTTTCTTACATTATTCTTTAATTTAGCAATCCACCATATCTCATAGATGTCTACTTTTTTTTAAAGTTTTGATTCTTGAAGTACTTCTTGGTTCTTTAATTTGTGACCTTCTGTGTGATATCACTTACACCTTGGAGCCCTGAACATTCATGCTGTTGTACAGGTTGTTTCACCATTTCCTCCATCTGATAAGATCGCGATTACATCCGTTCAAATGGAGGGTGAAAAAAAAAAGTAGTACCAATGAAGGAAATGAAGATGGGTTGGGTTCCTTACATACCATCTAATAAGAGGTATGCCTAGCTATCCATTCCCAGCGCATTTTGTATGATTATTACTGCTTAAGTAAAGCTTGAGTTTTGAGTCTGTTAAGTTCATACAATTGGGCTGTATGTTTTGCATCTCCAGACATCTTCGATTGGAGCAGTTACAAATTCGATTTCAGACATTGAAGTGTACACAGAGGAGGTGAGTGTATTTTACAGGCATACCTTCATTTGTTGTTGATCTTTGATATAAACTGCATAATAAGCGAAGGTTTGCATAATGATCTTAAGTGTTTTGTAATAGAGAATCAGCATCAGCTAGAGTTTTGTTTGAGTTGTATGATTTCTATGTCATTATCATGCTGGATTAATATTCTATTGTTTCAACCATAGATCCCACGAGACTTCGCCCAGTCATGCAGCCCGGCCACGGCGTCTGGAAATCTTGAATGAGCATTGCCGTGTCGAGGGCACGGGCAGCGGGCCGGCGAGGAGTCGGCCCGTGGGGACGGCCGCGGCAGCAGCGGCCAAAAAGGCCAAAAAACAATTAAAACACAACATTTTTTTAATCTGTTTTTTTATTTATATCTTCTATTTCGCCCTAAAAGGGCACTCATTTCATTCATTTGGCAAAATAGGAGGAGAAGAGAGAGTTGTGAAGGAAAATAGGAGGAGAAGAGAGGGCAACCAGCAACTTGTTGAAGACAAATCCAAGGGCATATATCATTTGGGGAGCTTCATACCAGCAAGGAGGTGCATTGAAAGCTCATTACCAGTGATTTGGAGGAGTTTCTATTGCATTCCAAGCTAAATCTAAGAGGTAAGTTCGATTTTAATTGATTTTTTTGTGTTTTTTTAACAAATATTTCATTGTAATTTGTAAAATCACTATTCTTTTGAGTTTGCATATTTTTTTTACAAACCCTACTTGCAACTTAAATAATTTTAGAAACCCTATTTTGTGCAGCCACATTCATTTGCAAATCATACCATATTATTATTTTCACAATGTCTCATACCCCAGTCAGAAAAGACCCTGCTTAGAAACATGCTGAAATCTTTCCCGGAATGAAAAAAGGAGACGCCAAATGTTTCTATTGCAAAACAATATATCATGGAGGCATAAATCAATTAAAATATCATCTTGCACGCATACCCGCCCATGATGCGGTGGGTTGCTCTGTAGCACCTCCTGAGGTTGTTCGTGAAGTACAGGTGCAATTAGAAACTTTTGAAATGCAAAAAGAATTGAAAAAGAAACAGAAGCAGGAGTTGTTGAGTGTTGGAGTTGGACAGGGACTTGGTGCTGTTGGAGATGCTTCTTCCATGCCTCCATACCGTCTTAGTGCTAGTGCTTCTGGTAGTGCTTCTGTTTCTGCATCAGCAATGCCTATAAAGTATACAAATCTTTGAGAAGTGGCCTTTATCACGCTAGTGGTATTGGCGATCATTAGCATTGGTCCTAGAGTTCGTAAATCTAGGGTGGACTCATATTTTGTACCACGCACTACCCCTGGTTCCCAACCGTCGCTTGAGAGCATGGGTTGGAACAAGGACGCACATGATGCAGCCAAAAAGGCAATTGCAGACTTTTGGTACTACTGCACCATTCCCTTCCATGTAGCCAGGTAATTTTTTTTCGTTTAATTGTTTTAAAATTTATATTTAAATGTTAGAATCTAGATGTATCTCATTATCTCATTATCGAATTCAAATTTTACAATACTTATGTAACTTATCAATTTATTTATGACATGTTATAGGTCACCTTTCTGGCAAAACATGGTTGATGTGATAACCATATGTGGGGCGGGGTTCAAAGCCCCTAGTGAAGATGAATTAAAGGGCCCACTTTTGACTCAAAAGGTGGCAGATGTGAAAGCACAATTAGAGGAGCAGCGCAAGCAGTGGAGCATGATTGGTTGCACCATCATGACTAATGGTTGGACTGATAGGAGAAATAGGACGTTGCTTAATTTCCTAGTTTCATCTGGAGGTAATTGTACTTCCTTCAATGCATTGGAATTTGAATTTTATTTAGTGAATCACATCATTTAATATGGCTGATTTATGTTTTTTAATTTATTGAATAATTGGTTTTGCTTATTTTTTCAGGTGACACCGTCTTCATTAAGTCCATTGATGCTTCTGCCCAAATCAAAAATGCCACATACGTGTGTGAGGCTATAGAGGAGGTGATAGCTGATGTGGGGGAAGAAAATGTAGTGCAAGTGGTGACAGACGATGCAGCAAATTATGTTGCTGCTGGTAGACTATTGATGGAGAGGCACCCTACTATATTTTGGACTCCATGTGCCGCCCATTGCATTGACCTCATGTTGGAGGATCTTGGGAAGCTCCCATGGATCAAAACATGTGTGGAAGCAGCAAAAAATGTTTGCAAATTTGTATACAACCACACATGGGTGCTTAACCTTATGAGGCAATACATGGGGTTGAGGGAGTTGTCTCGTCCTGGCATCACCAGGTTTGCAACAAATTTTATCACGATGCAATCCTTGATTCGGTCAAGGGCAGCTTTGAGGCGCATGTTTACTAGTGAGGAGTGGTCTTCCTCATCCTTCTCTACAAGCACTGCAGGGATTGTTGTGGCTGATTGCATTTTTGATGAGCAAGGTTTTTGGACACCAATGGGCCGAAGTTGTGAAGGTAAAATTTAATTCTTTATGTTCTAATTTTTAATCATATCTTACTTTTATTTTTCATTCCACACTTATTTGTACAACATGTTTACACTTTTCACGGTTATTGAGCCTGCTAGTTCTCCCACGGAATTTACTTAGGATGGGGAGAAGCGCCAATGGAGGCTACATATATGAGGGCATGGATAGGGCCAAAAGAGGCCATGAATGATCTATGGTGGAGTTGAGGGAAATGCTCGTCCCATTTGGGATATCATTGATAGGAGATATGGAAAACCAACTTCATAGGCCCATCCATGCGGCCGCGTTTTCTGAATCGGTACCCGTTCCGCCGCGATCTCCATGCGGATAGAGATTCTTAGTGGGCTCTACGACATTGGAAGGCGGATGTTGCACTGCTGTTACTACCGGTGGGGGTAGATGCAACGCTTCAGGCACGGGAGACTTCTTTTGCGTCAAATGTGCAAAGAATGGCCGGTTTTACCTAACATTACTACACTAGGTAAAACCATATTTAAGGGGCATAATTTTCATCTCTTTGCCGTACCAAATTTATTATTATTAAATGTTGAACCCAGACTTGAAAACCTTGGAAATGAGATTGATTTTGTTTTCTTTTTCTCATACCAGATGCATTTGGTGGAATATGTTTGGATTACATTTGCAAGACACGCAAAATAATGCCATTGGTATATTCGAGCCAGCCATGTCACCCAGTTCATCGGTTGTGGCGCAATTGAGTATGTTGAGCACATACCTCCAAAGCCTTAATAGATTGGCTTGATGGAGAGGATAGAAACGACTTGGTATATTCATTACAATCTTGAGCAGAATCACAGGGAAGCACGGCCATGACAAAACCCGATCAATCTAGGCAGGGTTGATCCCATGATCTGGTGAGACCCAGCGGGGAGCTCTGAGATCACGGTCTTTGATGGCTAGCGAGGACCTTGATTAGGTGGACCCGAGCCCGAGAGAGAGAGGCCGAGGTTGTAGCCATGACTGAGGAGGCTAGAGCATGAGGAGGCATAGATGTTGTTGGTGAGAGTGGCATGGAGAGTCAGACACAGGCAGAGACTATGGCTGCAGCTGCAACATCATCCAGGCCCTTTAGACGCCTTCGTAGGAAGGATGTTGGCTCCCCTATGCCATAGGGCATAGAGTCATAGAACATTTTGATTTGATGTCATATTTCATATTTCATATTTGTATGGAACATTTGATGTCATGGATTTCATATTCCATGAGTTTTGTATACATTTGACTAATTTTATATATCTAAGTATGTTATTTCCTTCAGCAAGGCAACTACAATGTGTACCTTATACTTATGTAATCGTTGTATACTTATGCATGTGATCAAATTTGCTTTTATTTGTGTTGTATTCAATAAAGGGTGCTTGAAACAAGTTTAAATCCTTAAAAATCTCTAAATTTCTAGGGTTTTCAACTTTTTCATTTTGCGGCATGCGCCCGGCGTCGATCAGTGCGAGTCCGGCCTTCGAATTAAGCCCTCGCTGATGCGAGCGGCGTCAGCGTCTTTCGTTACTATTGTTTCAACACATCCAAAATCTTTCTAGATTGGGCCTCTAGCTATCTGGTCCTTTTTCTAATATGTTTCTTTCTTAGATGCTTGGTTTATGAAGATTGTACTTTATTCTGATTATTGATATGTTTGTATTATCCTTTCTGTAATTCATTAATTGATATCAAACAATTTCTTACTGTTCTTCCTGGTGTTTTTTTTGTGTTAAATGTAGAGCTGCATTGAAACAGTTGCATGAAGAGCGAGCCATGCAGTATAAATATTGTATACCTTGTGAGCACTTTATCTCTCTATGACTTAAGTATGCTCTTTTTATGCTCATTTGCAGTATAGCTTCTACATGATTTTGAATCGCATTAACACACTTTTGTTGATTTTCATTTCTTATTAAAAAAATTCATAGTTATGTATGGGACCTGTTCCTGAGAAGTTGTGATTGAGCACATTTACACAAATTGCAAGGTTTCTTATTTAATACTACATATGCAGTTGTATGCATGCATAACTGAATTTACTTGAAAATAGCTTTAAATGTTGTATTTCTTGGTTAACTACATTGTAGGATTTGTGCTCGGATCAGATAGAGCAGTTTTTGAGGGGAAAGGAAGAGGACAGGCTAGCTGGAATTCATTTGTTATCTTTTCTTTAATATGAAAGACATTTTCGGAGACATACAAGGGTGTAAATATCAGAGCAAGAACTATTGTGCTAGTAGGTCTGCTTTTCACTTATAAAGTGATTTCAATCAATATGGTACAAGTTGCAACCTTTAAAGTGTGGCGTGACATAAGGACCTTGAAAGGTGCATAAAAAATATTCAAGTGGTTTTGGTTTATTGAACTTGTGAAAAAAACTTTCAGTAGCTCCGTATAGGAAAGTCTTTCCTAGATTCAAAGGAAATTGCAGTGTTTCCAGGAGTCGCGTCTCCGAGCCCTTGGGATGTGTCTTGAGGACCAGGCAGCTATACTATCACATCTTTGAACATTTGTTTGAAATAAGGAGAATGTGTCATATGAAATGGTATGGCATGAGCACAAAAAATACTTAGAAATGGAAGACTTGTGTGTATTAAAGAACCTTACAACACCAGTAGTTCTTTTCTTTCTCTTGGTAGAAGTAGAACCCTCTTCCCTTTGAATTCCAACATCAATACATTTCCATAGGCAATGACACACTAGGCTGCATGCTCTTCAATGGAAGACCCTTTTTTCTTGTCTCCCCCTCCATATGCGACTTAGTTACCTTAGCCTTCTTAGCTAGAGTTATTTTCTCACAACCTTTCACCCCTAGTCCACCTATGCACAAAAGTTGAGAATAAACTCTAGTATAGTTGCCACTATAGTCTTTCTTGCACAATGACATACCTTTGAATTTTTTTCTTGTCTTTGTCTATGTGTGTTGCAAATTGTAAGAGGGATTTTTTGGGTTTAAATGGGCCGTTTGCATAGGTTTTGAGGAGTTCTGAAGGGCATTCAAATATTTCAGCTGAACTTGTAGACCTTGCTACACTCCATCTCTCAAAAGAACCTCTAGTGGCAGCTATACTTCTATGGCCTCTAGTTCTTTGCTGCATTCTTCATTCTCACTACTCTCATTGTTGGTCATTGTTTTTTTTAAAGAATGTAAAACACATTTGCAACTGCAAACATAAAAAAATAAAAATAAAAACACCCACCCTTAGTGTTTGGAAATTTCAAAAAAAAAAAATGCAAAGAAATTTGAACAAATGAATAGTAGATTGTAGACTGACTTCAAATGACATGTATTTGATGCCCTATTACCTTCTTTCCATTGCTGTTCTCTTCTCACTATTGCTCTTTCTCTTCACAAGTTAGAAAATGTCAAATGAGTTTGTTTTCTTGTTTTCAGTTGTTTTAGGCATTGTTTTAGCTTTAGGTGTAACTTAAAGGGGTGTGAGGGTCCTTCTTGGCCCACCCATCGTTTTTTAAAATCAAATTTTGTGTTTTTCTTAAAAGGCATCCAAAAAGTGCTTGGGCTATAGCCATCTCCTACAGCTCCTACTCGTACCTATTAGAATTTTAAACATCCTGGTGATGTTTCCTATATTTTCAGAAAATTGGGATGTGGCAGGGGTGTTTCCTACTCGTCCCTACATCCCTGAAATGCCCCCCTATAGGGGTCCAGGCCATTTAGGGCAGGGGACGCATCTCTAGGGAGCATAGGGTTTACTTTGTGGAGAAAATGATTGTTGTTTTCTTACAAAATTTGTGGAGCACATAAATATGATTTATAGTAAGTATGCTCTTGAAGCAAACAAGATGGCTCCAATAGTTTTTATGACTCACATGAAAGTAAACTTACAATAAAAACACTACTTTAGGATCCCATATATTGTGGGCTATTCCTTTTCTGCTAACTCCCATTGGTAGGGAATATACGTCTCATTAATTAACCTTTTTTTCTTGATTAATTGAGGATGTCAATGGACTCACAACCTTAGTTTAGGTGTTAATTAAGCTCAATAATGGTTGGACAATATACGAGGGGCTCACACCTTAACCATTGTACTATGCCCTTAATGTGAATCATAATTAATTTATTAGTGTAGTAGATCATGTGACTTTTTTAGAGATATGCCTATAAGCCATGGATAAAGCCTAATTGCTAAATGGAAGGTATAGCTAAAATAGCTTTCTGAGACATCACACGGATGTTTAAAATGGTAACATTGGTTCCTTGAACACAATTCATACCTTTAGCTAATACATTTGTGTAAATTATTATTGTTATTTAATTTTTCTTATTCAGGGTCAAGAAATTGTATAATGTTATAAGTTTCAGGTCATATTATGTCCAGTGTCTACATGTGTAGATGCTTCTGTAATAAAACATAAAGCCTTCTGTGATTCTTGCCTTGGGACTTGCACCTATATTCCTAAATACCATCTCTTCAGTTTACACCAGCTTGGTCTGTGATTTGCATCATATGTGAAACATGTTTATGTAATATTATCATTAATTGTTACTAGAGTCTTGGAATCTTGTGCATTTTATTTATTGGTTTATGTTGTATGGTCTATTAGCCCAGCAATGAATCTTGCTTGTGTGAAACAGATTTCTATGATCCATTAAAAGAGGATGAGATGGAGACAGATACGGCTGTACAAATTATATATCCCTCAGAGCCTCCAGTATGATATGTTTTTTTAATTGTTATTATTTTAATAATTGTCTGAGATATGTCAAACCCTTGAAGATGGTAAAGACATATTGACTTTGAGCTTGGTTTTCACCTTTGTGCAGGTTGTATGTGAATTTGATTGGAGTTTTGACAAATTTGAGGTGATTATATCTCATTTGAATCTTGCATTGCAAAAGGTTTATTTGGAAGTCGTATTTAATTTTTACATTCTGGAGTTAAACAATGTGCATACATAAGTGGTTGAACCTTAGGGCATAGTCTGAAGACTGTTGTGTTACCTATTTTAAAAATTAAGGACAAGTTACATGAATTCTATGTGAAGATTCATACAGTCGTTACTTTTGTCTCTATCTGTGTGTATTCTGTTCAATCTAGTTTTGCCTGAAATTCTATTTTCATATTCTGTCTTTAATGTCACTAGGTATTTACAGCCGATCTAGTCCAAGGAGGAGTGTTAGCAAACGATCAAGTAGAAGATTTCAAGGTTAGTGTAGAGACTAAATGAAGTATCCCATTTGTATTTTATTAATTATCTTTTATACTGGTATGTTTAGTGCTATGGTTTTACTTTTTATCATTTCCTTATCGTTTACAGTGGTATGTTTAGGGTTGTGGCTTTGCATTTTTCTATTCCTTTTTCTTATGGAATGTCAACGGACTTGATGTAGAATTTCCTCAAGCAGAGGGTGACGGAAGAGAGAAAGAAGCAACGTGAAGTATGTGGCCACGATGTGCTGATCTTTGTTTTAGTATTATTTTTTGCATTAAGTGTGCTTATAACAGAAAAAATAACCTGATTCTTGGCCAAGTTCTCTCATGTATTATTTTCAAGCTAACAGCTTAAGTTTTGTGTTTCGGATTTGGTGTTCAGTTGAAGCATTTCATCTTTTATCATAAATGTTTAGTTGTTTATGATGATTGAATCTTTGCTTCTCTTAACAGCGTTCGAATGATTTGATTGCTAAATTTTGTGACTGTTACATCCATTATTTTTTATATCTTTTGAGCTCTCCAAGTAGTAAATTGCAGTAAGCAGTTGAATCAGCCTTTGCCTGTTTCTAATACATGCTTCAAAGTCTGTAAGTTCATATTAACTTGTGCTTTTCTATTTGCAGGTTAGGGAGGCTAGGAAAAAGCAAATCGAGGAAATGAGCCCAGAGACCAAGGCTGCTTTTGAAAACATGCGGTTTTACAAATTTTATCCTGCTCAAGCTACAAAGATGCTCAACCAAGACATTTCCAAGGAGAAAATTGAGAAGGTAATCCATTGCATGATGATCACTGCAATGGTTGTTTAGGATGACTATGTTTACATTGTGGTATTTTTTTTTCTTGTGTAACAGTTTTGTATTGTTCCTGCAGGGTTTAAAATTTATTAATAGATACTACCGACATGCCC
>VDFB02042852.1:0-28173 GCA_007258455.2 Sequoia sempervirens
AATTGAATTTTGAGACACCAATTTAAATTATATGGAAGCAATAAATTAGAGACAGCCAAATAATTGGATAATAACAACAAATAATTGACACCAGTGTTGGGAAATTAATTATCTTCCTCCATTCTTGTATTACTTGAAAATGATGAACATTATATATGAAAGTCTTATTTTCTATGAAAATAATATATTTCTAATGCTACTACTCTGATTGTAGACACATAAAATTGACCTAGGCCGACAAACTTTATTTTCTCCATATTTCTTCTTAAAATATTGAAGTATGTCATATAATCCAAATTCAACTATTAATTAAATAATTCTCAAATATTTAATTAATTCATGGCATTTATTCCTCTTGACTATTTAAATAAATAAACTTTATTTATTTATTTAAGTGTGTCATTAATTCCCCATGCCTTTCTATAAATAAATAAATTCCTATAATTTATTTAATTATTATCCACTTTGGATTTTTCTAATTTTAAATAAAATCATTTATTTAAAATTGTCTGCTTTCTATTTCTTCCTGATTATTTAAATAAATAAACTTTATTTATTTATTTAAATATGTCATTAATTTCTCATGTTCTCTTATAATTAAATAAATCTCTTTGATTTGTCTAATTATTATCCACCTTGGCTTTTTCTAATTTTAAATAAAAGCATTTATTTAAAATTGTCCACTTTCTATTTTCCCTCCAAATAAATAATTAAAAATCACTATTTACTATCACATGGCTCCACCACTTTTGAATTAAATTATTTTTTTAATTCAAAAAGACAACTCACTCTTTAAAATCAAATAATTTTAAATCATTATTTGATTCTTTGGATTTGATTTTTATAAAAAGTAAATCTTAGTCGTTCATTTCAAATTTTAACCTAATGTTACCCTAACCCTAATTGTTGGTTATCACATTTTATTTCAACCTTTGATCTTAGGGAAGCTCTCATCTAAATATCTAGGTGATTCATCTAAAATTGGCTTTTCTATAAAAAGGAAATTTTAGCCTCATTTGACACACTTCATGCTCTTGACTTCACACTTGGATATTCTAGACTTCAGACTTTAGGCTTCATACTTGCATTTGTTGAGTACATTGTAGCAACACTGGAATCCTTCAATATTTGCTTAGGACATAGTCATAGGCCATAGTTGCTCATCAAAAATTTGAGGGAAAACATAATATTCTAGAAAATGGAGAAGGTGCAATGAAGGTGATTCATGGAGGGCATGAAGACTTGGTGAGATTATTCTTTGTTTTTATGCTATTTTATTCCATTGTTCTTCATTGTCTAGCTAGGGTTTTGTTTTTTTATGCTTTATAATCCTAACCTTAGTTACATTGGTGAACTTGACACCAAAAACGTGTTTTTTGTAGATTTGTGTATGGATTTTTCAACTTTTTTGCAGGTAACAGGTATGGAACTTGGCATCTCCAACTTTTTGAGTTACATTCATTGCGTCATGATGCATCTGCATTCACGAACAATGCATTCGTATTTTTGAGCCCCATATGAAAGATAGAATGTCGCATTCACATTTTTTAGGTACATTTGATAACTCAAATGACACATCTATTATGTTGAAACATATTCACTTTGCAGAACAATGCATCTTCCTAGTAAATTATGTTTTCTATGTTACAACACATTCACTTTGCATAATGACACATCTGCCTAGTAATTTTTTTCTTTTTCAGGGTTTTGATAGAATTTCCAAAGTTTCTTTTCTATTTAGTAGCTTAGATATTTTTGGGGGTTACTAATCTATTTTTTATAGCATGTGGCAAGATGGAAGAGGAGTCTAACCTTTGTTTTTTGATTTTTTTAAAACTCTTTTTACAATCCTAAATCAAACAAATAAACAATCTACAACTTTCATTCACATTTCATTGGTTAAAATGAACATGCATTCACTCATGGGTTTAAAATGAACACAATCTTGCATTGAAACTCATCAAGGCTAAAATTTACATGCATTTTTCATGGCATTGGCTTAAAATGAAAATTTTTTGTCTCATACTAAATTGGGTTTAAAATGAACAAGTGTCTTGTGTGTCTTTTGGTGCATTGATTGCCTCTTAAGTGTGTATGCAATTCTCTTACACTTTGTGTGATCTTGAGAAACAAAAACACTAAGAGGTTGTTACTTTACCACCCCCACATTTCAATTTGGGCTTTAAAAATAAACAAACTTGTGAGTGAGTTGAAAGTTTTTTGTATGCAATCTCCTCACACTTTAGTGTGATCTTGGATGAACAAAAACAAAACTTTCAATTCACTTTTGTTTTAACATTAGAGGGGCTAGCCTCGAAAGAGGGAATGAATCCAATCAATTTTTCTCTTGGGCCAGTATATAAAAGGATGAGACTAAACTGTCAAGTCCTCATGGTATGTAGGCCTTAGCCATGTAGTGCCATTCGAAAATGGGTACGTACCTTTTCTTTTAAAGGTATAAGAGCCCCTAATAGAGTGGTTAAAGCCTTAATTTGCTTGTCGTATGCTTGCGAGGTCCCATGTCCCCAATTATTCACTAGAACCCTCTTGTATAGTTTGCCAAAAATCCCTTTCTATTTGTTGGTGTAGCAATGGTCGTTGCCAAGGAACCCACATTTTTGCAATTCTTATAGTTCTTAGTAGAGATGATGATCCTTTCATGGGATATTTATGAGGGCTTGAAGGTTGGTTGACCTGAGAAGTGAGTTCAATGTAAGGGGAAGCCAGTGTGGCCAAGCTTCTAAGTCACCTGCTAAGAATAAGTGCAGCTGGAGTAAACTCCACATGGGATCCAGTGAATATAGTCCTTACCAACCCTAGGTTTGTGCTTGTCTTCTTTGTGTTTGTTTCAACATTTAAAGACAAAACTATGTGTTTTCCAAGTGTTTTTTGAACAATAAACATGTAAAATCACCCTTCACAAATCTGGGACAAACATAGCCAAATTTAAACAATCCCAAAAATATGTCAAAAGTGCAAAGAAAATAGACCTGTATTCACTCTATAATGCATTTTCTAATCTTGCAGTGCATTTGACATATTGAAACACATATCTTGGCTAAAACCACACATTTTTTAACCCTACAATGCATCCAAAATTATGTGATGCATTTGTTATCCTAAATAACACAATTGACCTATTGTGCCACATTTTCTAGCTAAAAAAACACATCTGCTTAAATTGCAATGCATTTGAAACCCAACACATTTTTCATTTAAAATGACACATTTTCCTATCATTGATAAAAATCACTGTCACTATCCAAACCCAAGAGTAAACCTTTTCAATCAGTTTCTAGATGTTCTTTTCTAGTAGATATTTGTACCAAATAGATTTATTATTCAACCATTGCACCTTTAAGTTTTTCATTTGGCCCTAACAATAGTCATATATTTGCATTGTCATTCTCTAGACCTCACTACCATGTCTTCAATTCACATTGTTATGCTTGTTAGTCAAATTGAATACCAGTTGCTATAATGGGAAATACCAATAAGCCATGGACTTCAAAAGACAATTTATCTTATCCAAATACCAAGGCCCTTCATACCACTAGTCCCTAAGTCCTAGTCATTCAACCATCCCCCCTCACTATCAAGTGTCTCTTAATACAAGCCATGCCATTAATCCACAACAAATTTCCACTTATTGCCCTTATCCTAACCTTGACAAGGGAAACCAAATTTTTGCTAATCCATTCGAAGCCTCCCCATCCTATTCTAGTCCATTATTAGTCAATCCATTCGAAGCCTCAACATCCTATCTAAGTCATTCATCCACTAATCCTTTCTAGACCACTCCATCCCAACATACATTTAGTCATCCAAACTCTATACTTGTCTAAAGTCACCTTTCATTGCCTAAATTTGAGGATATATGTCAAGATGAAAACCCAAAGCATGAAATCATGACTTCACCTTCATGTCAAGATCAAAGTAGTCCATCACATGACCCCATCCTTAAATCCATTCAAGAAATCTGCATAAATAATAATGGCATCCAAAATACTCCTTTCCTTGAAAAAGATTCCATTCATGTCATCCAAGACAATCCCATCTTTGACCAAGACACTACCATTGATCAAGGAATCCACAATGATCCACTCCTTGACCTTTACACCATTCATGATCAAACACTTGGTGATGACCTTATCCCGAATCCAAATATCGACACTTTCCAAAATGATACACTTTCCTCCATGAGACACATAGACGATCTCTCTCCAGAATAAGAGTCTTCTACTCTAGAAATATTTGCAAATGATCAAGCTATAGCTGAATTCACTAGAATCTATGACAATGACCATAAAGATGGTTTCAACATCAACTTGGAAGCACCAATAGAATCAACTAAATTTGATGTCACAAAATCAGACCAAATATATCAATCAACATGACAACAAAGCAACATCTTATGAACTAGGATCATCAATATTTGTCAGAGCAGGATTTCTTGTAGATGAGAATATTCCAAGTAATAGTGTCCACATACAATATGATGAGATTGCATCTTGTTTCCATAATAACAGATACCCCATCGCAAAGAGAATATGTCAAAGCATGTAGTATCAAGGAAGAGGACTAGGCATACATGAGCAAGGAATTTGAGAACCAATTCAATTATATGAAAATCCTAAACATCAAGGCCTTGGCTATTCCTCATTTAGAGAATCTAATGATGTTAGTGGTACCTCCTCAATATTGGGGGAAACTTTATCTAATACAAACATTAAAATGGAGGCCATGAGTAGTCCTTGTCATAAAGTTGTTGTAAACACTCCTTCCATCCACACTATAAACCATCAACACTATAAACCATCATTCACAACATCTTAAACCTTCCATTTGGAACCAACAAAAAAAAATATTACAAATCAAAAGTATTATAAATCAAAATTTCAAAATCAAATGTCAAAGGTAATTGAATCAAGCAAAAATCCAAGTGGACAAATGAAATTAAAATGGATCCCAAAGAAAAGTGGATTAAGAAAAGAAAATAGGTTTAAATCCAAAAGTCAATCAAAATGTGGAGCCACAAGAAAAGAGGACTCCCACATATAATAAATGTCCACCTCCTTCAAAATGGTCATCAAACAAGACATATCAAAGTGTTGGTTCCAAACACTATCCCAATCAAAATTCCAAACTCTACCATCCAACATCCCAAGATAGGAAAATAAAAATTGCTTCATCCAAATTTCCAAACAACCCTTCCACATCTACCATCATCCATCACAATCCTACATCTTGCCTAAAGTCCAAAAATACCACATCAAAAATCCATCACATCTTGGCAACAACTCTTTATTATAAGGACTCTCATGAAACTTTATCGTGATGTGCATATTCTAATAAGGCCAACCCTAGTATCAAAAAGAATCACAATGACATCAATCACTTGTATGCAAGTGCTATGATCTTGACAAGACAACTACTTCATAAAGGTCATTATTGGCATATCATGGCACAGTCTCTATGTTAGTACCATCAATAGTTTTAGAGCAATCAGTGGACATCCAAAATGTACTATTTCTTCCAGCCAATAACCTTCATGTCTGCTATCTTTACCAAAGCCACCCCTCATATATTCATACCTATCTCATGCCTTCATTTTCCCCTTGTCAATGGTCTAAGGATCTTCCATCATCCCATTCAGTCATGACAAGACATCATTCCAAATGCAATGAGTCTAATCCATTTGATCTTGCTATGCATCCTAGCGCATCATCCAAAACATTCCTTGGTTTTATTCCTAGCTCAGCTGCAAACCTTGATCCTTTAGTCATATTATCATCATCCTCATGTTGTTTCAGGATGTGTCCTTCCCATGTCAAACAACATAATCATCATCATCATCACCTATCAATTGGTATTCGACTTGACTAGGGGCAAGATCATGTTTGTCTTTGGATACATGTGTAGGCTTTCTCACTGGCTTGTAGGCAAAATTCACATACATTTTTCACAATCCTCTCAAAACATTTTGAAATACAAAATCCAAAAAAATCAAAAAAAATTAAATAAATAAAAAATCATAAACATCAAAAATCCAAAAAAATAAAAACATGTCAAAACAAACATCTAAATAACTGTAAAAATCTCAAAAATAGATTCACAATCAATCAACATCCAGTCATAGTTAGCATTGTCGAACTATGTTGCTTTTGCGACTAAATGTAGGCAAGGCCATCTATTGATGTGCCCCTAAGGCTCCCTAGGTCAGTCCTTTAGCATTCATCATGCCAGTCAAATAATTCGGACATGGTCATATGTGGAAAAAAGGACAATCATTTGAAACATCAACATTTCAATCATAAAATAATAGAAACATAGTCCAATCAATCATACAATCAAAATCAGTCAAATTTCCAAAACAATGTCAATCTCATCACTCTCTCATCCTACCTAAGATGTTTCCTTCTTGGACTTGGAACTCGTAAAAAATTCATTTTCCTTTTTAGGATGTGTCCTTCCTAACAATAGGCATCATCAAACTGTCAGATTATCAAATCGTCAAAATTGTCAAACTATCAAACTGTCAAACAATTACTCTTTGACAAACAAATATTGGAAAACACATTGAATGGCTATTAAATTTCTGGTCTATTTTGTCTCATCTTTTTATTGCTTTGTCTCTTGGTCACATTACTAGCTACCTCAATGATGTCCCATGAAGGATTTAAAGGTTTTATGACGTCTTGTCACTTTTTTTCCTTAATTATTGTATTAGGTGTGTCTTTACAAAAAAGATTGGGGCAACTTAGCCCTTAGGATGAGTTAGGACATTCGTTGTCTACGACTATCTATTTTGCAAGTGGATGACCTTGTATGCCTTGGTCTATGTCATACCATGCTTTTTGTTGTCCATTTGTGTCATTTTACCACCCAATGATGATTAGAGAAACATCTATTAGTACTTTGGAAAATATTGAAGGTTTCTTTCCCTTCCCACCTTTCTTCTTTTCCCCTCTAACATTTCTTCTAGTTTGCATCTTCATCATCCTTATCTATTTCTTTTTCCCTATGCTTTTTCCCTTCATCTTCTAGTCTCCTCATCCATTTCAAGAGCACACTTGTGTTCTCTGAACCTGACTGTCCTCTCGAGGGGGCATATTGCTACCTCCTCGTCATTCTTCTTCATCCTATTTTGCATCGGGGCATATTCTTGAACTAAATTTTCTGTCACAATGCGATAAATTGCATTATGACAAAGAGGGGCAAAATGTAGACACATAAAATTGACCTAGATTGACAAACTTTATTTTCTCCATATTTCTTCTTAAAATATTTAATTACATCCTATAATCCAACTTCAACTATTAATTAAATATTTCTCAATTATTTAATTAATTCATGTCTTTTATTCCTCCTAACTATTTAAATAAATAAACTTTATTTATTGGGCGGGGGCCCTAGCTCGATTGGCTAAGTCTTTCCTGTTGCAGGAGGCTGGTCACGAGTTCTAGTCTCCCTCGTCTTGTGGTATCGGAGGGCATGTCGTGCTAGCGCCTCTGGTCACCTTAAAAATTTTACCAGGTGCGTTGCAGTTTATAGGGGGTCGTTCTATACAAACTCAATTTTTGTAGCCTAATAAAACAAAATAATAAAATAAACTTTATTTATTTGTTTAAATACGTCATTAATTCCCCATGCCTTTCTATAATTAAATAAATTTCTATAATTTATTTAATTATTATCCACTTTGACTTTTTCTAATTTTAAATAAAATAATTTATTTAAAATTGTTCACTTTCTATTTTTTCCTGAATATTTAAATAAATTTTATTTATTTATTTATTTAAATATGTCGTTAACTTCTCATGTCCTCTTATAATTCAATAAATCTCTTTGATTTGTCTAATTATTATCCACCTTGGCCTTTTCTAATTTCAAATGAAATAATTTATTAAAATTGTCCACTTTCTAATTTCCCTCCAAGTAAATAATTAAAAATAATTATATAGTATCACATGGCCCCATCACTTTTGAATTAAATTAAATTTTTAATTAAAAAAGACAACCCAGTCTTTAAATTCAAGTAATTTTAAATCATTATTTGATTCTCTAGATTTGATTTTTCTAAAAAAAAATGCCAGTCGTTCATTTCAAATTCTAATCCATTGTTACCCTAACCCTAATTGCTAGTTGTCACATTTAATTTCAACCTTTGACCTTAGGGCATCTCTCATCTGACAATCTGGGCCATTCATTTAAAATTGGGTTTTCTATAAGAAGGCAATTTTAGCCTCATTTGATACACTTCATGCTCTTGACTTAATGCTTGGCTATTCTAGACTTCAGACTTTAGGCTTCATACTTGCATTTGTTGAGTACATTGTAGCAACACTTGAATCATTCAATATTTTCTTAGGACCTAGTCATAGGCCATAGTTTCTCATCAAAATATGAGGGAAAACATAATATTCCAACAAATTTAGAAGGTTCAATTAAGGTGATTCATAGATGGAGTGAAGACTTGGTGAGATTGTTCTTTGTTTTTATGCTATTTTCTGCCATTGTTCTTTATTGTCTAGCTATTGTTTTGTTTGTTTATGCTTTATAATGCTAACCTATATTTTTAGCTTAGTTACAACAATAATCCTATTCTATATATGTTTTATCAGGCCTCGGTTTCCCATTTTATATGTGAGAAGCTATAAGCTTCAATCCTTTTACAAAAGGTCACATTGCTTGATAAATAAAATTCTTAAAAACATCATTAAACATAAACATGAAATCTTTAGAAGTTCACAGGTAGATGCACCATGATTTGCTAATCTTCAATAGGCACCCGTGATCATTGAAGATCTATTCAAGGTCCATAATTTGTGATAGTGCACCAAATGTTGCAAGACTTTGTTACCCTGTATTCCTCATTTGGTTCATGCAATAAATAGATTGATCTTTGGTAAGTGTTCAATATATCCCAATTTTGCATAATTGTCTGCATTACTAATGATATCTTTCATTGCATACTCGAGATCAAAGATCCATCCCAATTGCACATGTTTTTTTATGCAACACATCCTCTTCATCATTGAATTCATCTAGAGCCATTGGAAGATACTGAGAGATTTCATACTTCCACACATCCTGATACTTCAATTATCATTCATCAAAGAAGTTTGGAAGTGCCATACTCGACGGCTGGTTGAAGTCACTTAGTTCCTGTTAAGTACATTATAGAAATGATCATGCATTTTCACCAAATCTTGGCACTCCTAAATTATATGTTCACTACCAACCCCTTTGGTTTTTATTTGTGGCTTGACTTCCTTCATTCTACTACTTAATCTACCATGCTCTCGGAAAGTTGTAAATGTCTTAATGTGGATAATCCAGACCTTATTGGAATTCTCAAACATCTTAGTGAATCGTTTATAGACCAATTCTAATACGACATCAAATGTAGTGGTTTTTAATTCCTTCTTCAATTCCTCTTTTCTTTTTTGGATTATTTCATATTTACGCTTCCAATATGTAGTTTCAAACATTGCTTCAAGTAGTCTCCTTTCACATTCCACTAGTGGTGAGTAAAGACCTGAAGAGGAAGGAAATTTATCTCTATAATTGATTACATCTTGCTTCAATCTTTCGTTTTCATTGGCTAGCCCCTTATTATCTTTGATTAGTTTCTCAACTTGAGCCTTGGTAAACTTTGCAACATTTACATTTATTCAGTTGTCTCGATAGGTTTTGTATCCCCTACTCTTTGCACTAAAAAGTAACCAAATACTTTATTAGGATTATCAATAACAAAAGGCCTCTTCCCTGGTGGGTAAAGGGCCCAAATCTACAAAGTGGTATTGTTAGGATTATATCCTGATCCAATGTAGATCTTGTCACTGGCATAATCTGTTAACTACAAAGTTTTTTTTTTTCTCTTCATGAAACTGTCAAAGACTATGGTTGAACTAATATCCCACCTTGGAAGAAGTATAAACCCCACTTCTTAAAGCAACTCTCTTCCTCTCTTAAGGGTGATGTCCATTTCCTTATCAACTTCATCTTGAAGCTCTTTTAAAACATATGCTTCTTGCTCAAGTATAATTTCTCTTATCTTTTCTCTTATCATTTTTCCCTTGTATTCATAAATGAAAGTGTTAAATTCAAAAGTCTGAACAAAGGCATCGTCTACAATCAACTGCTAGCTCGCATGATGTCTAACATCATCAGATAGTTTATCAGAGGCCTCAAAGGTGATTGCACTCCTTTTTAGTGGTATTTCATACTAGGGAATGGTAAGAGCAGTAATCTATGTGACCTCTGTAGACACTAAAAATTGTCCTATTTCTATGACTCTTAGATTCTTCATCATTTCCCCTTCCATCTTTTATTTTCTATGGCCATATGTCTTCTATTAATTAAATAATTTTAATTATTTAATTAATTCATTTCTATCTTTATTTTTCATTGATTAATTAAATAAAATTTATTTATTTAATTACAGCACTAATTAAGTCCCTTTCTTTCTAAAATTATATAAATTCTTATTTAATTTTTATGTAAGTTTCCACTATAAATAAATAATTATTTTAATTATTTAATTATTCATTGGCCACCTAGATTAAATAATTTTTATTATTTAATTTCCCCTATCACCTCTTTGTCTATTCCAATCTTATCTTCCACATCAAGTCCTTATCTATGCATGTCTCAATTAACCTCCACCCTTGATTAAATTATCTTATAATTTAATCTTGACCATCAATCCTTATCACTTTAACCCTAATTTCTCCCTAACCCTAGTCCATACCTCATCTTTCATTCTTGGCCATTGAATATTAACATTCAATCTTAGCCCTTCCTTTGGAATTGACTTCCCTATAAATGACCTTGTCATTGTCATTTTTCACCTATCTTGTGTTATCTTGAGTCTACATGAGCTTATGTTATCTTGATATCAAGTCTTTTGTCAAGTCAAGTGCATCCATAGTCATATAGAATCTTCAATATTTTTCTTAGTCATTGTCCTAGGCCTATTTTCATACTCAAAAATCTAAGGGAAATTCTAATATTCAAGAAAAATGGAGATGTGGAATGGAGGTGAATCAATGATGGCATAAAGATTTGGTAATATTGCTTTATGTTTTATGTCTTTATACTCAATTTTGTGTCATTGTTTATTAGAGTTTGATTTATATGCTTTGTTTCTTAGCCTTAATATTTTAACCCTAATTATGTTAGTGAAGCCGACATGTAAGGAAAGAATTGAATAGATTGTACAAAAATTAAAATTTTGTAGGTTACAGATATGGATCGACACATTCATAAAATCCAAAATGACGCAATCATTAGGCCTAATGATGCAACTGATTTACATTAGGAAATCCTTAGATTTGGTTTAATTGCTAGTTACTTTTGTTACATTTAGGTCATTTAGCTTTCTAGTTCATTAGACTAACCTTAGTTTCATATCATAGGCATCATTAGATAATCTATTTTTGGTAGATTTTTTATTGCTTTATAGGTTTAGGTTATTCGGGTGCAACTGACTATGTTTCACCACAATCATCATTCTTGTTTGTCATAGTTGCCATAATCTCGAACTGCATCTGTTTTGGTGAACCACAATTGACATTCTGAGACCCATAGTTATAGTTCCTAAGACACATTTGCAGACTTCTACAAGCCACAATCAGCTTTTTTGTGATGCAATTGCCTATATTTCTAGAATTCTAATTTTCAATTACAATTTTTAGTTTCTAAGGTCATTTTCACCTCATAGCATATGGTTTTCTATTGCTAATATTTGATTTCTAGCATGTGGCATAGGTGGGAAGGAGACATTCAATTTAAACATTGTTAATCAAACTATCTTGTCTTATTTCGATTCACTCATTGGATTAAAATTAACCTTGTATTCACATAGCATTGGGCTTAAATTTACCTTAATTTTCATTTCACTCATTGGTTTAAATTAATATTGCATCTAGTGTCTTTTCACATATTGCTTTAGGGATTAAAAATAACAAGTGTTTGCATTGTGCTTCAAGGTGTGTATGCACTTCTCTCACACCATTTGGTGATCTTGAGAGTCAAAAACATCTTTTGAAATTTTGTATAATCACCCACACATTTGGATTTTGGAATTAAAATGAACCCCATGCGCATGTGAGGAAAAGGTGTTTGTGTATGCACTCCACTTGCGCTTCGTGCGATCTTGGGTGATCAAAAACAACATCTTTGTCTTGATTTTGTTACCTTTAGAGGGGCTTGCCTTGAAAGAGGGAATGATTCCAACTAGTTTTTTGCTTGAGCTAGTAAATAAAATGATATGGCTAAACTATGAAGTCCTCATGGTATGTAGGCCTTAACTATGCATTTTCATTCAAAATAGGGTACCTAATTTTAAATTTTTAAAGGTATGAGAGCCCCTAGTAGAGTGATTAAATCCTTAAGTGGCTTGTTGGATGCTCATGAGGTTCCATGTCCTCAAGTATTCACTAAGAACCTTTATTATAGGGTGATCCCACAATACTGGTACATTTTCTGGCCAAATTGGACACTAAACTAATTTTTTAAAACTAAATCTTTACTTTTGGGCACCTATAGCGGCTAAACCATGTGGAATTTGAAGATGATGCAAACTAGTGATTTGTGACATTTTGTCTATATATTCTAAATATATTTTTTTCAGTTTTTTTAAAATCATATTTCACTTATTTTCCATCTCCTTCAAAAACTGGTTTTTAACAATAAACACTATTTTTAAAGAGTGACGTCAGTAGCTAACACATAGCCTTTTTTCTATGAAGAATAAAATTATATTTTTTTCAAATTTAGATTCATAACTATGATATCTAGTGTATGTAATTAGTTTCATAACATTTTGTTGAAGGGTATGTGCAGGATCATCATGGAAAAAATAGGCCCTTAAGTGGCAAAAAATTAAAAAAATTCAGAGTTAGGCAATTTGACATAAAAATTTGAATAAGTTATCTATTTATTTCAAAAATATGTAATAATAGAATCTGTAGAAAATTGAATGTAGTTTCTAAACTACTAGGTTTGTTTAAAAAAAAAAAATCTATTTGGTGAAAATTTGAAATTTCAATGCAATAGTACTTAAATTTCAGGGAAAAAATAAGTAGGTGTCTTTCGACCACCTAACTAAAATAAAATGATAATATTTTTTTTATAATATTTTAGATATAAGTAGAGGACTCATGCCCCGATGTGATGCATATTTTTGTAACTTTTTTCCAAGTAAATATTTAATTATGAATATTTTATTACAACTTTTAAAAATATAAAACCTCATAATGCGACCACCTTAGCTTGGTCAAAACTTCATGAAATTCATTTTTCTTTTTAATCCTATAGTATACAAAGCATAGAATGTGGCATGTTTTGGATTCAAAAAATGTGATACCATTTGAAAGCTATAGATGTTTTTCAATCAGCCTATCAATCAGACTTTAGTTGTAATTTGAATAAAAAATGAATAATAATTACTTATTAAATTAAAAGTAAAGCATAATTTATATCGGTGGAAAACTCTGAATCTCCTTTAAAACCCCTTTTGTTTCATCAATTTTGGGTAAAAATAGTCAGCCACATACCCATCATATTGCCACTTTTTGGCCCATCGTGATCCACATACCCAATATTTGTTTGTTAATTAAGTTTCAAAGTCAAACCATTTACAATTTAGACTTGATTCACTAGCCAAAGTATAACTTTTCTTGTATGTAACAATTCTTTTTTGGATCAAGGACATCAATATCTAGTGCACTAATATTTTTTTTATAATCGCTATTTTTCCACATGTGCAATAGAGAGCTTGATTTTTAGTGAAAAACCTATGTTTAAACAAACTAAAAACAAAATACATAATAAAACCAAAACATATTAAAATTATACTTGGTGGATAGCTCATTCTAGGACTACCATCATCTAGTTAGTTTTGTGAAGTCTCCTCCATTTTCATCCTCAACCCAAGCTTTGAAGGGAAAAATTTTGAAAAAATTTCATGCAAGAGGGGGAGAAGGGGGGAAAAGGGGGGTTTGAATGAACCTAAGTTTGAAAAAACCCCCCTTGGAGGTTTGCTAGAACCAAGGTTTAAATGAACCATGGTTCAAGCAAACCCACCATTGTATTCAATTTTCCACTCTCTTTGTCATTAAAAAAATGCAAAAAAAGTGAGTGACATCATTTAATAGGGTTCGCTTGAACTAGGGTGTATTCTAACCCCTTTTAGGTCCATTCGAACACCCTAGTTCGTGCAAACCCCTAAAAAGCAAAAAAATAAAATTATAGGAGCCTTTTTACAATTTTCCTTCCTCACTGGAATTGTAAACTAGTATTGTGGGATCACCCTATAGTATCCAAAATCCCTTTAACTTGCTAGCACATGAACGGTCATTCTAAAGCCACCTCATGTCTTCACTAAGCATGTATAGAGGTAGAAATTCCTCTTTGGGGAATTAAGATTTTGTGAGCCTGAGAAGTGAGTGTCATGGAGGGGAGCCAGTGCCACCAAGACTCTAGTTTTCTACCTTGTTTAAGTGGTTGAAGAAATCTAAGTGGGGATCTAGTGGGTGGTATCTCTTGAGAAGCCATAGGTTATGAAGTGTGCTTGCAAGTCCCTTTTGCACATTTAAACATATTAAACCTTCATACTAGACAAGAAGCAAGTGTCTTCATACCGTCTTTTATGTTTTCCAAGATTGAATATCATCAAATCACCCCCAAAACTTGATCAAATTTAAACAAAAGCCATCAAAAGACACAGAAAACCATAATCAACTACTAAAAACCGTAACTATTATTCTACAAATTTGCAAGTGGTTGTCTTGAACCACAACTATCACACAAAAAACTGCAATTAATCATTTTGAACCACAATTTTCATTCCAAAAAACCGCATTTGATTGTGTTAAACCACAACTAATAGTTGAAACGATGCAACTTCCTGAGACCATAGATTTTCCAAAAAACTAAAACATAATTGTTTGTCAATTAATCCTGAGTATCACTAGAGTTTTGAACCATAGATTTGTAAGAATGTTAGCCACCATCCAACATTATATTCATTGCATACACCATAGATAATAAATTAGAGAATCTTTTAGCTTGCATAAACCATTTTGTGAACCTGAGTTTTGGAAGCCTATCAGATTTAAGACTAGTTCATAGTGATCAGATCAAAACTTGTCATGACTTCAACTTTCCATCATCCTTAGTCCTTTTTTCATATAGGTTGGTCCTCAACTCCCATGGCTAGTTGGAAACCATCTTTTTGAACCTTTATTTTTAATCATCATCATCCTTGAATTCTTGACAAACTAGATTTGAACCTTTGGGTACCTTGATTTGGTAAATATTAGCCTTGCTTAGTCTTACCATAAGGTATTTAGTGGTCATTACCTTAGTTTTCATTACCATTTTCACCTACCATCCTCTTACATTGACATTTCATTTGCATACTTTAGACATCATTCTACACATTTGCATCCCAAATATCAAAAAAGAAAAAATAGCCATCTTGCATATACATTGCCATAGTTTAGACTTCATTGTGACATTATTTTGACCTTTTGACATCTTGTCACCTTGAATTGATAATTTGGCATTATCATTAGACACATCCTTGCATAAGACATTCTATGCATCATTCATAGTCATCCTCGACATCACTCCTTAAAAATTGTATATGGTTGATACTAGGTGGAAAAGGAAAGAAAGAGACAATATGGATACCCAACAAGACTTTATCAATCCATTTCTAAACTCCTCACAAGCGACAGGGTATGTGTAGGATCATGATGGGTATGTGTAGGGTATGTGGCTGAGGACTTTTTTTTACCCAAAATGAATGAAACGAAAAGGGTTTTTAAAGAAGACTCAACTTTCCACCAATATAAATTATGATTTACTTTGAATTTAATAAATAATTATTATTCATTATCTATTTGAATTACAACTAAAGTCTTGATTGATAGGTTGACTGGAAAACATATATAGCTTTCAAACAGTATCACATTTTTTGAATCTGAAACATGTGTCACATTCTATACTTCGTATACTATAGGATTTAAAAAAAAGTGAATTTCATGAAGTTTTGACCAAGTTAAGGTGGTTAGACATACGATTTTTATATTTTTTAAAAGTTGTAATAAAAAATTCATAATTAATTATTTACTTGGAAAAAAACTAGAAAAAAATATGCATCGCATCGGGACATGAGTCCTCTACTTATATCTAAAATTTTGTAAAAATATATTATCATTTTATTGTGATTAGGGTGGTCAGACAAACACCTTATTTTTTTCCTAAAATTTAAGTACTACTACATTGAAATTTCAAATTTTCACCAAATAGAATTTTTTTTTATATAAGCCTAGTAGTTTAGAAACTACATTCAATTTGCTACAGATATTCTTACATATTTATTAAATAATATAGATAACTTATATAATTTTTTATGTCACGTTGCCTAACTCTATTTTTTTTAATTTTCATCTCCACTTAAGGTCTTTTTTTTCCATGACGATCCTACACATACCCAACAACAAGACCTCACAAACCCCTATTAGAAAAATTTGTCACTAGAGACCAAAATGGACACAATTTAGTTGAAGACTTAGAGGTTGCCGCTCAAGACCCATAATTTTCCTCTTTTGTAGATGAATACTTGGCACAAGACCCTTAATAATATTTAGCAAAAATATTAATAGAAGGTGCCACATTACCTCCTAGATTTGATGTCCATACATTTCTATCTTCATATATTGTCTCTAGTGGCTTTATCCTACAAGTGAAAAAATCCATACCATTAGGAGGATCCACCCAAGACACAACAACAGTCCATTTATCACCCTTTGGCACACAAAGCATGACACAAGGCATCACATTCACTAGAAAAGCATCATTGTCAAGTCCATTTGGCACCAATAACATAACCAAAAGGCCCAAAGTTAACACAAGCATGACAAATGCCACATCAAACATCAACATTACTAGTACCATACCACAAATAGGGGTCTCACAAACAATACATATACCTTTTATGCAATTTGGAAACTAACACAATCCTTTGCATAACATTCAAATTCCCAACCAACAAACATCAAACCAAAACACATCTTACATGTACACCTCCTATATTCCAAACCAAAATCCATCATACACTCATACACTAAACCAAAATTTGTCACATAACATTGGATCCCAAAACACTTATATGGACCACAACAACACACCAAAAACATCATTGACACAAGTGGATGTATTTTAAACACAAATGCAATCCCTTCAACAAAAAATGGAAAATATACAAATGCCTAACAAAAAGACTTATTCAACAAAAGACTTATGTCCATTCTCCTTTGACAAGAGTTTACACATGCCACCCTTCCTTCATGGATATGTCATACCAAACTTGCCTAAGTATAATGGTACGTGTAATCCTCTTGAGAACATAACATAATATTCCATAAAGTGTATATAAATTGTATATGACCCCACATATCTCATGAGACCTTTTCCATGAAGGCTTATTGGAATAGCACTTGAATGGTTTTCTCAACTACCATATGGGATAAGATCATGAGGCAAACTTGCTAAAAAATTTGTTGAACATTTTTCCTTTAACAATGACAATGAAATCACAATAGCCACCTTATGTCACACTACACAAGATGAAGGTGAGAACTTTATCACCTTCTTCCAAAGATGGATGATTCTAGCTAGCTGATGTCCAATTGAAATACCTAAAAATCAAAAGGTCACCATATTCCTAGGAAACCTTAATCCAAAATTGAGAAGTGGCCTAAGAGTACAATGTTGCACCTCCTTTGTTGAACTAGTGGAAAAGGGTATCATACTTGAAAAATATCTCATTGAAAAAGGTGAAATCAAAATTTCAAACAAGAATCCAAATGCCCAAAGTGTCCCAAATGACTAGAACAAGTAATGGTATATCGAAACAAAAATGTAACCAATGATGGCATTGTCGACACTAAGACTATACACATAGGCCCAGTCATTACACTTGGAGGACACAACCCATCTAATAGCATTCCAAGAAATATTGATCAAACTACTAATGTTTTCTGAAACACATAACCAAGAATGCAGAGGAAGTTCCTAAAACATGAATACACTCCCCTAGGGAAATCAATTGAATCAGTCTTTAAACAACTAATGTAGCACAATTTCATACAACTTCCTAAGCATAAACAATATGATCCTATACAATTTAAACCCTCTTGGTGGGATGACAATTATTTTTGTGATTTCCACCAAACTAAGGGGCATAATCTATCACAATGTTGATAGTTGAAAAACATTATACAAGATCTTGTGAAAAGTAAAACTATTGAAGTTAATGGACAAAAACAACCATCCTCAAACAGTGATCACAGAGTCTTTTATGATCCTCTACATGAGCATAGAAAAGGAAAATCTTCCAGTTTGGGAAATAAGACTAATAATAATTCAGCCAATTATGCTAATTTCAAATATGACTATAACCACACCACCATCATATACCACATTTGAGCTGTCGGGTATGTGTAGGATCATGATGGGGAATAAAGTGGTGATATGATGGGTATGTGTAGGGTATGTGGCTGACGACTTTTTTTTTTTACCCAAAATTGATGAAACAAAAGGGTTTTTAAATGATATTCTTAGCTCTCCACCAATATAAATTATGCTTTACTTTGAATTTAATAAATAATTATTATTCATTTTCTATTTGAATTATGACTAAAGTCCCATTGATAGGCTAATTGAAAACATCTATAGCTTTCAAACGGTATCACATTTTTCAATTTGAAACATGCTTCACATACTATAGGATTAAAAAAAAAGAAATTGAATTTCATGAAGTTTTTACCAAGTTAAGGTGGTTAGACATACAAGTTTTTATATTTTTAAAAGTTGTAATAAAAAAATCATAATTAATTATTTACTTGGAAAAAAATACAAAAAAATATGCATCACACTGGGACATGAGTCCTCTACTTATATCTAAAATCCTATAAAAAAGATATCATTTTATTGTGGTTAGGGTGGTCAGATAGACACCTACTTCTTATTTTTTCCTTGAAATTTAAGTACTACTACATTGAAATTTTAAATTTTCACCAAATAGATTACTATTATTTTTAAATAAACCTAGTAGTTTAGAAAATACATTCAATTTTCTATAGATTCTATTCTTACATATTTTGAAATATTATAGATAACTTATTCAAATTTTTACATCAAATTTCCTAACTCTATTTTTTTAGAATTTTTTGCCACTTAAGGCCTGCTTTTTCCATGATGATCTTGCACACACCCTGCTGATGAACATGTCAACACCATTACCATTAATAAACCTCCTAAATGTGTTGTCAACACTCATCGAACTAATGTAACCATCCAAGGTCCTCTATCTTAGAATTAGGAAAGACCCCAACACAAATTTCTATCTTAGAATTGTTGCGTATATCACCTAATCACTGAGCCATCCTTCATAAATCTTTGAAAAACACAACTATCCCAACTAATATAATGTCAATTTTTTTTAGGAGATGGTAGGCTACCTAACCAATTACCATCATGCTACTTTCTCCAAACAAGATTACTCAACCAATAAGACAAAACACAATGACTCGTTGCAGCTCAATTTTTTTATAAATAAAGCAAAAGTTATATGAGTCTTGGTAGATGGAGGAGCAGGGTTGATCATTTGCACCTTGAAATTGGTTAACATGTTAGGCTTCTTGGAAGTGTGTGTAGAAACCACTAAGAGCATAGTCATCAAAGCATATGACAACAAATAAGACTCATCTAAAGGAGTCATAATACTTCCTATTAGAGTCGGCCCTGTGGTTATGGATACCACTTTCCAAGTCTTGGATCTCAAAATACCATACAACCTTCTCCTATGCCAACCATGGATTTATGGAATGAAGGATATCCCATCTACACAAAACCAACTCCTTAAGTTTCCATACAATGACACTAAAATCACGATAGCTAGCGATCTTGATCCCTTCCAATATTATACCAAATTAAGAGGGACCACACAATTCCAAGTTCCTATTAATAATGAGGCTTCATCCTCCACTTCATCACATTACATTGATCCATGTTCATTGACTAAAGCATCCACTCCATCTACCATACCATCAAACCTCAAGGTCCAAGTCTGTGATATGGGATGTGGTGAATACCATATGGACAAGCTACAAATAAATGACAATGCTAATGTTGTTAAGAAGATTCAAGCTTCCAATAATGATGTCAAGACTGCTTTAGAAGGTCCATAAATAGATGGCCATGCTTGGATTGAAAACTTATTGGATCCTAATACTGTTATTGGATCCTAATACTGTGTCTTCCTTTACCCTTTCTACTTCCATGTAAACCTTTCATGTCCATGATAACACCATGTTTGGTCAAGATATCTATGATAATCCACTCTTTGAACTTGACCTTGCTGAGGATATCCAAACACCATCTCTCCATACCACCTGTCCTAGGTGAGGATATGTCCTCCCTATTGTCACCTCTACTAAGCCATCTTGCCAAGTCGATAGGGATGTGTAAGCCTCTATTGACATGAAAAATATCAAAAATGATAGTCTCAAAGGAACTATTGATAAACATCGCCACTCAAAACCATCTATCAAACATTTTTGTCACTCCATCAATTTCATCCATTCCACTCATCTCCATCTAAATCATGGACATGGATAATTAAATAAAATCTAAAAAAAAGGACTAAGGAAAACATCAAGAATCAAAAATAAAAATTCCCTCTTTCAAAGGAGACCAAGTATCAAAAGACATGATGAAAAGAAAAAAATACTGAGACAAGTTATCTAGCCATCATAAAAAGCTATTGGACCAATCAAAAATACAAGTCAACAATGATCAAGAATGTCAAGAAATGTCCTCTAGCCAACATAAAATGCTATTGGATAAATCAAAAGTAAAGATCAAAAGTGAAAATCATAAAGCATTGGTCTTCAAGAACTCTCCTCCATTAAAAATCACTAGGGGCATCTATCAGTGCAAGATGTCAAATAAAGAGCTTGTTGATCCAAAGTCTTCCTCTTCATCACTTTCACTCATTCCATACATTCCATTCAATCTGTCCATATTCACTTACCATTCCACTCCCATTGGCAATGTTTTCCAATGTGTCTTTGATGACGACCCCTTGATGTACTCTAGCTCATCGGTTGCCCAAAATTCTTTTTGTATGAAGCATGGTGGCCCACATAGTGTGCACATTAAGGACCATACCATAGCCTCTTTTGTCAACCACTTCTATCACATGTCATGTTTTCCACTTACATTCCACATCCAAATCAGGTCCTTTCATCCAACATGGTCATCGACACAAATTCAAGACATCATTATGACATATTAGCTCTACACATATCTTCTGAAGGTCACATCTTAATCAAAAAATAAAAAATAAAAAAAATAGAAAAATCAAAAAAATTGTTACCCTTATGAAAACCTGGCAAATAGGAATCTTGGTAACACCAAAAAAATAGAAAAATTAAGAAAATAATAAAGAGAAATAATTCATCCAATAATGAAAACCACTTCAGTGGTACTTTGGATAAGTATTATGGTGAAAACCTATCAAATAGGTGCCATGTGTAGTTGACTTTTCTCCCTCACTAGCATCATTCTAATCTAACTTTCCCTTTGTATCATTCATCCTTTCTACCATCCACTGGTCTAGTCATTTATCCTTTTCATATCACCCATAATAAATGGTTTCATTTCCATACCTTGGAATGATTGACACCAAGCACACTTTTGCATCCCATTCTATCTTACTCCTAATAAACTAGTCTTATACCCAACTGGGGGAATAAAAATGACCTGCATCATTTGGATCTTACACTTGATGTTTGGAAGTCATAAAAACCATCAAAAAGAAAAAAAATCATAAAAACCATCAAAAAGACAAAAAGAATCATAAAAAACCTTCAACAAGACAAAAAAATGATAAAACCTTAAAAATCCAAAAAAATAAAAACATGTCAAAAACTCAAAAACATTCAGGAAACTTTCAAAAATCCCAAAAATAGAGTCAGAATCAGTCATGTCAGTCCATGTCATGGTTGAACTACTTTTCCTCTGTGACTTAACATAAGTAAGGTCATTTTTCGATGTGCCCTTGAGGCATTAGGTTAGTCCTTTTAGGTTTTTTAAAATAAAAATCATGACTTGATCCTTTGTCAATAAAACAAAGTCATGTTATGTCAAGCTACGAGGTCTCTAAATGTTGTTACAAAGGCTAGGCCATCTATCGATGAGCCCCTGAGGCTACCTAGGTCATTCCTCTAGGGTTTGTCATGTTAGTCAAATAAATCAAACATTGTCAACATAGACACAAACATTCCTCGAGACATCGAGCAAGTCTTGTATCAACAAGATAAGAAAACAAACAAGGTCACTCTGTCAAATCAAACAATTTATTGAAATTGTCAAAATAGTCAAACATATGTCTTATATAAGATGTGTCCTTCTTGCAACCAGACATTATCATTTAGTCAAACCTTGTCATTTTCATTATAAAGGTGGTCGCATGATTGATACCAGAATTGATGTCTTATATGACATGTGTCTTTCTTGAAACCATGCTTCGTCAATTGCATAATCATCAAACAAATAAAATTTTGGAAAACACTCTTATTGGATGTTGACATTGTGGCTTGTTTTGTCTTATCTTTTCATTTGGATTGGTCTTTGAGTCATGTTACTAGTTCCTCGAGGATGTCCAACGAGGGATTTAGAGGAACAAGGATATCTCATGGCTCTTTTCTTTGACTATTGTTTATGGATTGCCTTGGAAAAAAGACTAGGGTAACTTGGCCCTTAGTATGAGTCAGGACATTCCTTGTATGAGATTGTCTATCTTGCAAGTGCATGACCTTGCACACCTTGGTCTATCTCATACCATGGTGTCTGTTATCCATTTATATCATTTTAATGCTCAATGATGATTAATGCAAGGCCTATTTTGTCTTGGAAAAATATTGAAGTCATTCTAATACTAACATCCATGTCTTCCGCACTGACACTTCTTCTTTCTTACATTATGACGTCTTCTTGTGACACATAAAAAATAAATATATCATATTCATACTCATATTAGAAGCATCATATAAGCATTATCATGCATACATGTTAGATTGTACATATACATTGCATTTAGAAATAAATATATATATATATATACATTACATTACACATAGAATACATTCATTATCATCCCATTTCATAACCATCATGAGCCACATGGAATATTCATAAATCATTACTACATTGCATAAATTTTCATATATTTGCACAAAAATAACATTACATCTCATAATCATAAGCATAACATCAATACATGAAATCCATAGCACCATAAAATTAAATGCATACATCATCATGTAGAATTAGGACATATTCATAAGTTGTGTGAACATTATAAAGAATACATCATTATCCATAGCACATACATAATAAAAGACTACATATCATATAATCACTACCAAAAATGATATATATATATATATATATCACTCAAAAAAAGGTATCACAATATAGTGTCATAATGTATCTCCCAAAAAAAGAGCTCACGGGCTCAATGGATACAAAATACAAGTGTCAAAATACATGAGTCAAAATGGTTCTATCCAGTCTTGCCATGATCCTTAGAGTCCATGTTGTTGCTCTCACCCCGGCTGGATCTACTTTGAGACTACCTACTATGAGATCGACCACTGCTGACAACCTCTAAAGTGTTAGGTGCCCATCGCACTAGTGGAATTGCCTCCTCATAGAGATTCCTATAATACTGCTCTTTGCACCCAATCTTGGCAACCTCTCTCTCTACTTGTAGACCATCCCTCTCCACCTGTAGAACCTTAAGCTCGACTTCTAATGCCTATACTATGGCCTACAAACTCACCAACTCCTAATCCCTATCCTTTGTACCACCTTTGATAGGTACATCCTCCAATCCATCATCCCCATGGAGAATCCTCTCACATAGGATCTTCTCCTCCTCACACATCTACTCCTCCTTGGGCTGGTCCTCATGGCCTCCCACCTCGACATACATAGTAGCCACACCTACTAGAACATTGAGATTTTATACCTCTGTCCTCTCTCCCTCTACCTCCACATCTGGCATGCCCTTCCTATCTGCCCTCCTCCTCTCTCTCCTCCTCTCCCTCCTCCTAGATAGGAGAAAGTCAACTCCTCCTCCTTTGTAGTCACCTTCACTACCTCTTCCCACCATCCCCTCCTCTCCCACCCCCACCACCATCTCCTCCATCTCCTCCATCATCACCCTGACCACCACCTCCTCTCCATCCATCTCCTCTCCCTCTCCCTCTACCTCTCCTACCCCAATGACCCCATCCTAGTCAAATCACTAGAGCTGGTTGATATGGATTGGTCAAAGGAATAGGCCTATGCACTACCTACCATGCATCATACTCTATCGAGGTGCCTGCATCTATTGGATCCCTCTTCCATGCCCACAACAATTATTGTAGTCCATATATGGCCTACTAAACTATAGCTACTATAAACACTAGGCCTCATAATGTCACCTCTCTAGATGACCGAGCAAACACTACTAGACCCCGCCGCACTCCCTACTACTCTTTGAACTATCTTAAAAGTTGATCTATAAAGTACATATCAATAATATGTTGTGTCTGAACAATACTCCCAATAAGGTATCTCTCTTGCCAGCACCACTGTAGATGTTGATCCTCATCTGACCACTAAGCATAATGCATCCAAGGAATCCATATGAAGCTAGCCAAGGTATTTACTCCATATCAATATCCTTGACATGTGTCTCCATGACTTCTCCTCTGTATATATATGCATACAGTATGTTGACTCCCACCTGGTGACCAACTAGTGGATGAAACACCACAATGTGCTCCCAATCCTAGACAATCAAAAGAGTGACTCTGCAACTCATGGACTATCCTCGCTAATACACTATATCATGAATTTGAAAGTAAACTATTGCTAATAAACATGCCCTCAATGGATATAGAGTGTCACTAGCCATCATCTCCACTCACATCTCTCCACATCCAATAGGAAATCCATGTCCTCAACGGTTTGGAATGACTTGAGCACAGTATGTAGTCAAACCGCTCATAATGCGCAACCAATTTCTCCCATCTAATCTCATACCAGTGAATCCCCAAATCCTTGACATCCTCATATACATAGTAGGTGGTCGAATCTTGATATCCCCAGCCTAGATTGTATCTAACCCTCACCTTGAATCAATAGTCGCAGGATCCTATAGACATCCTCTAATGTGATAGTGGCTTTTCTTGTAGGTAGAAGAAATGATCATGTCTTAGAATGCCATCTCTCAGCAAGTGTAGTTAGCATCCCCCTATTTTCCCTAATGTGATGCATGGCCATCCTTGGTTCTTTGAAATCCTGTATCAACCAAAAATATTTTCATTTTAGTTTTGTTCTTGTTCAATTTTTATTTAGTTCAAGTTGGTGGATTCAACATTTCATTATATTTTCTCACCAGACCCTATGGATCTATGTTTTCATCGTGGACATGTTCATTTTCCTTATTCCTAGATTTTAGAATGATTGGATCTTTTTCTAGCAAGTTATAACTTTTGGATTAAGTGACAGTTTCTAGAACAGAGCACCAAAAGTAGTTTTGAGCCTAATGGCTAGTTTCGTCTCTTGTGGATCCTTCCTGTTAACTTGTGAATCCTTGCAATGTGTTCTGAATTGTTTTGTGGAGTGTCCTCGACCTTAATTTTGGTCTGCACTTCATCCTATGCACTTTCTGAGGAGAAATTCAAATTTAAGGATGACCTATTTCACACATACATTACGTTTCCTTCATTGCATATTGTAATGATCTTTGGCTAATGCAGAGGATTCTAGATCTCTGGATATGATATAAATAATTGTAATAGACCATTAGGAAGTAAGTGGATGAATATTTAATTTGATATGTAATATTTCAACTCGTATTAAGGACCATATAGGAATATTGTATTTTCAAGCATGTTGTATCAGGCTTGTGAGCCCAATCTATGAACCCAGATGTTACCGACTAATTGTAACTAAATTTTTTTGTGATATGAATGAATCTACATTTGCCTCCATATTCTATGTGGATTCTATTATGTAACTCTTGCTACATGGTCGAGATTGTTCTCGTTGAGGACCCTCCTACCATGGCTACACCAAATTGGTATCAAAACCGAGATATTTTACTTGAGAGATCATCAGAGTTTGTGGAGTCTTGTTGAAGATTTGTTGTGGGGTGGCGGACTGAGGATCTGACTTGCAGCTATAAAGGACTTGTGTAAAGATGGAAGGAAGAAGAAATGGTAGAGGAAATGGAGTGTGCAAAAATGGAGACCCAGCTATAATGGAGATGTTGAGAGGAATTGCTGCTAGATTAGAAGTAGTTGAAATGTTCCAAAGGAGAGGTCAACTAGTTGATGATGTGAGTGATGAAGAGGTAGAAAATGGGAAGAAAGAGAAAGAGAAAATCAACTTGGATTTGATCAGGAAGAAGAGAGGTTCATAAGAGCCATAACTAGAGTAAATACTAAACCACATTTCAATCCACCAGACTATAGTGGTAAGTTGGATTCAGGTGAATTGCTTGATTGGATATGGAGATGGAGAAGTATTTTGATTTTGAGGGTACTACCGAAGACAAGAAGGTAAAATTTTCTTGTACAAAGTTGAAAGGACATACATCCCTTCGGTGGGAACATTTGTAGACATATAGGCAAAGAAGAGGAAAGGAGAAGATAAAATCATAGGATCAAATGGTGAATGAGTTCAAGGTGAAGTTTATGCCCACAAACTATCAAATCAGTTTGTTCTAGAAGTTGCAGAATTTGAAGTACAAGGAGTCAAGTGTGATAGAGTATACTAAGGAGTTCTACAAGTTGAATATCAGATCTAGACATTCAGAGGATGAGACTAAGAAAGTACCCAGATATGTGAATGGCTTGAATACATCTATATAGGATGAGATTAGTTTGATCAAGTTGCTGATTGTGGAGGAGGCATATCAATGTGCCCTAAAATCAAAAGGGAAGTTGAATAAAAGACATGAGAAGAGATAGAGAGGAAGAAATTTTACCAGAGGAGGAAGAGAATCATTTACAGATTAGAATAAAGATAAGGAAGTTAGTAAGAATGATAATTCATATCATAGAGATGATGGAAACTATTATCAAAGAGGAGGATATGGTGGTTACTGGAATGAGGGTTATAGTAAAGATGATAGAATCTACAGGAGAAAATACTATTCAAGGGAACTTGTTTAAAGTGTGGTGGAGAAGGACATAGAGTATTTGAATGTAATTAGGGAGATACAAGCAGAAAGACCGAGACCAGTAGAAGAACAACCTTTTCTGAGGAGGATCATGTCAGATCATCTAATAAACTAGAAGAGGGAAAAGTGTTGGTGAACAAAAGAATATTGTGTCAAAGTGAGATGGAACAAGAATTGTTGAAGAGAAAGAATTTTTTCTAGACCAGATGCAAGGTAGCTAGTAAATGTTCTAGACTGATTGTTGATAGTGGAAGCTTCGAGAACCTGGTTTCTAAAGAAATGGTGACCAAATTGAAGCTAGAAATATTGAAACACCTAAAGCCCTATCAAATAGCATGGATTCAAGATGAGCATAAGATACTAGTTTGGTGAAATTGAAGATAGGAAATTATCATGATGAAGTTTTTTGTGATATCATTCCTATGGATGTATGCCATGTTTTGTTGGGAAGGTTTTGGAAGTATGATAGACATGCTATTCATGATGGAAAGAAGAACACATATACCATTCTTGCTAATGGGATGAAGTAAACTTTGTTGTCATTGGAGGATGTTCCCAAAGTTGAGGTTTGTATGAATGTTAGAATTTGTTTGGTTGATGGAAGGATATTTTTGGATGGACTGAGACATGGGAACATGTGTTATGCCTTGGCTCCTAAGAAGGCTGAAGACTTGAAGCATGTAGAACAACAACCAAAGGAGATAAAGGAGTTGTTGGAAGAATATGAAGATATCATTTCAAATAATGTACTTGATGAATTGCCACCTATGAGGAGTATTAGTCATTGCATGGATCTAATTCCTGGAGCTATTTTTCCTAATAAAGCAACACACCAAATGACACTG
>VDFB02042853.1:0-18398 GCA_007258455.2 Sequoia sempervirens
ATAAATATAAATATATATATAAGAAAACAAAACCTAAGTATATATCTGAGTTATATATGTAAAGGATAATGAGAAAGTTAAGGAAGAAGCAAAACAATTATAAATATAAGAAATTAAAGGCTGAACGAAAATAAATAAATAAATAAGAATTAAAAATTATTGAAAAGGTACCATTATAATAATGGATGAAAGGAAACAATTAACCACTAGAAACAATAGAAAATTGTAAAGGAGAAATAAAAGAGAAAAGACTGAAAAAGAATGGCTCAAAAAATATCAAAGAGTAAAGGAATCAAGTAGAAAACCAAAGAAATCAAAAAATGAAAAATGAATGAAATAAAAAACAATCACATGGGAAAGGACTAAATGGGAAAACTCAAAAACTATAAAAACCGTTTTTGAGTTAACAAGAGCAATCAAATGATGAAAAATAAATTCACAAAAGTAATCTTGTTAATGAAGAAAGATAAATTAACCCTAAGCAATCAAAAGATGAAAATTAAATTAACAAAAACAAACAAATGATGAAAAATAAATTACCAAGAGAGAACGAAGCGAAAGTAAAAAGGAAAATGAAAGTAAAGATAAAATGATAAAATGGAATAGATGAGAAGTAATTAAAATTAAATAATAAATAATAATTAAAGATCAATTAAGAGAGCAATTAAAACAGTGTAAGTAAATAAGGAGCAATGAAGATTGATAAAGAATAGATGAAAGTAAAAGGAATTATAGATAATAAAATAATAATTAAAAAGAAAGAAAAAATGAATAGAAATAGATAATAAAATAAATAATAGAATGAGAAATAAATAAAGGGAGGTAATAAATAATAATTAAAGATGAAAAATAAAAATAATAAAACAAACAAATGATGAAAAAAAGTGCAAGAGAAAACAAATCAGAGTAAGAGAAATTAAAAGGAGATTGATAATAAAAGAGGTGAAGTAAAATTAAAAGTAATAAAAGATGCAAATTAAAATGAATAAAATAGAATAATAGAAACAACCAAAAGTAAATAGGGAAACAAAAATAAATAAAAAATTAAATAAAAGTAAAGCTGAGTAAACAAAAATAGAAACAACAAAAGGTAAATAAAAGTAATAATAGATGAAAAGTAGATAGAATAAAATAGAATAATAGAAGCAACAAAATGAAAGTGGAAAAGGAATTGATGAAATAGAATAGATGAGAAATAAAAAGAAATAGATAATAAATAATAATTAAAGATGAAAAGTAAATAGAAATAGATAATAAATAAATAATAGAATAGATGAGAAGTAAATAGAAAAAGATCATAAATAATAATTAAAGATGAAAAATAAATATAGAGGAAATAAGTCATCATCACAGAATAGATGAGAAGTAAATAGAAGGAGATAGTAAATAATAATTAAAGATGAAGCAATTAAAAGATGAAATATAGATTGACAAAAAACAATCAAATGATGAAAAAATAAATTACCAAGAGAAAACGAAACAAAGTGAAAGTAAGAAGAATTGAAAAAAGGTGAGCCCGAGAAATTAAATAAAAAAATAATGAATAATAAAGAACAATACAACAAGAAGTGCACAAATAAAATAAAAGGTATTAAATATATAAAAACACCAAGCCATAAATATGTCTATATAACGGAGCGAAATTAAGAGACAAGAAAAGAAAACAGAAGGAACCAACAAAGAGAAAGAGGAAAACGAGGGGGGGAGGAAAGAAGGAAGGACAAGCAAGGAGAGGGGACAGGGGGGCGAGAGAGGAGAGGAGAGACGGGGTGAGGGAACGGAAGCGTAAGCGGGGGTCAAGAAGGATTTGGGGGGATGACATTGATGCTATTTAATAGGGGTTTCCAGGAGAAACTTAGAGCCCAACCTCCATCCCGGTTGAGGTTGGAAGGGTGGTTGTGGATTTCAATGGCCTCTTTAAGTTTTCTCTTAAAGAAGTTATCTTCTGTGAATAGGATTTTGGTGTTTTCTAAAGCAATGTGATGCTTCTTCTTAGCGGAGTGTTCAGCTAGAGCGGATTTAGAGATTCGGTCATGCCTTAGGTCAGCACAATGTTCTTTGATTCTTGTGTTGAAGGAACGACCTGTTTCCCCAATGTAGGGGATGCCACATGAACACAACACTTTATAGACACCTGATTTGAGGAAATGGTCTAGGGGTTCTTTGGAGGAAGGGATGTGATTTCTTACAATGCAAAAGGGTTTGAAAGTGCAATTGATACCCTTTTTGAGAAGGATTTTGGCAATTTTGTTGGAGATACCCTCAACATAGGGGAGGGTTGCCAGAGGAAAGGAAGGAGGGGGAGTGGGGATGGGCTTGAGGGTGAGCCTAGCCTTGGCTTGGTTGATAGCCCTGTTGATCTGCTTCTTTTTGTATCCATTCAAGGAGAAGACATGGGTAAGGTGGGCCAATTCTTGGTCAAGGTGCTCTTTATCACAAATTAGGAGAGCTCTGTTAACTAAGGTTTTGAGGACCCCTGCTTTTTGGCTGGGATGATGGTGAGAAGAAGAGTGAAGATAAAGGTCAGTGTGGGTGGATTTTCGAAAGATGGACCGAGATAACGAACCATCTGCATTCTTGATGAGAAGAACGTCTAAGAAAGGTAGTTGGTTGTCAGTTTCAATTTCCTTGGTGAAAGAGATGTGAGGAGATAAGTTGTTTAAGTGGGAATGGAATTCTTCAAGCTTCTCCCGACCATGGGACCAACATATATTGGTGTCATCTACATAGCGTTTCCACCATTTAGGTTTGAAGGGAAACGAATGGAGAGCGACATCTTCAAAGTGCTTCATGTAGAGGTTGGCCACGATGGGAGAAAGAGGAGAGCCCATGGCAACTCCATCCACTTGTTCATAAATGACACCTTGGAAGGAAAAGAAAGATGATCTGAGACATAACTCAACTAAGGAGGCAATTTCAAGGCTTGTCTTTCGTTTGATAAGCTCAATTGAGTCATGTAAGGGGACTTTGGTGAAGAGAGAAACCACATCAAAGCTAACAAGAATATCATTTACATCTAGTTTTTTATCTTTGATGAATTCCACAAAATGGGAAGAATTTTTGACGAAGGAACTTGAATTTCCAATGAGAGGAGAGATAAGTTTGGCAAGATGGGAGGCCAATCTGTAAGTAGGGGAGTTAATAGTATCAACAATGGGTCGAAGGGGGGTACCTGCTTTATGGATCTTAGGAACCCCAAAGATACGAGGAGTCACCTCCTTGGAAGGGGTGAGCCATTTTTTAGTGGCATCATCAAAGGATGACCTCGAAATGGTGGCTTTAACATTTTTTAACAATTTGGGGGTGGGATTGGTATCAAGGATCTTGTAGCTATTAGTGTCAGATAAGAGGGTGTGCATCTTGGACAAGTAATCCCGCTTGTTCATGATCACGGTAGCATTTCCTTTATCAGCCTTAGAGATGACAAGGTCAGAATTGCTTAAAAGACTCTTGAAGGCGAGGATCTCAGACCTGGGGATGTTGTGCTTGGGGGGTTTAGCATGCCTAAGGGCAACCGCGCAATCCTGACGGACCTCTTCAGACACATCATTAGAGAGAGATTGGATGGCCTTTTCGATTTCAATGAGGAATTCTGTGAAGGGAATGCGGTGAGGGGAGATAGCGAAGCCCATGCCTCTTTTTAGAAAGTTGAAAGCAAGGGGGCTCAGGCAGGTGTCAGAAAGGTTAATGACCAACTTGTTTTCCCAATCGTGAATAATCTGGAGGTCATTGGTGTTGCCATTGGCGCTGCCCGCTAAGGTAGAAGGGATGCTTAGGTGCGCAGAAGGAGGGGGGAAGCAGGGGAGGTAAGAAGACTTTATGAGGGGAGAGGAATGAATAGCCGAGGTGACGGATGAGGCACGCAAAGGTGAAAGGTGGCGAGCAAGGCCCGAAATTGAGGACGAGAGAGAATTGTCAGCTGAGAAAGGGACCGCTGTGAGATCCGAGGAGGGGGGAATGGGCTGCGTGGGGGCTCGGGGACTGATAGCGATATTTTCAAACAAAATTGCCAAAATCCTTCTCAAAAAGGGTATCAATTGCACTTTCAAACCTTTTTGCACTGTAAGAAATCACATCCCTTCCTCCAAAGACCCCCTAGACCATTTCCTCAAATCAGGTGTCTATAAAGTGATGTGTTCATGTGGCATCCCCTACATTGGGGAAACAGGTCGTTCCTTCAACACAAGAATCAAAGAACATTGTGCTGACCTAAGGCACGACCGAATCTCTAAATCCGCTCTAGCTGAACACTCTGCTAAGACGAAGCATCACATTGCTTTAGAAAACACCAAAATCCTATTCACAGAAGATAACTTCTTTAAGAGAAAACTTAAAGAGGCCATTGAAATCCACAACCACCCTTCCAACCTCAACCGGGATGGAGGTTGGGCTCTAAGTTTCTCCTGGAAACCCCTATTAAATAGCATCAATGTCATCCCCCCAAATCCTTCTTGACCCCCGCTTACGCTTCCGTTCCCTCACCCCGTCTCTCCTCTCCTCTCCCGCCCCCCCGTCCCCTCTCCCCCCCGTCCCCTCTCCTTGCTTGTCCTTCCTTCTTTCCTCCCCCCCTTGTTTTCCTCTTTCTCTTTGTTGGTTCCTTCTATTTTCTTTTCTTGTCTCTTAATTTCGCTCCGTTATATAGACATATTTATGGCTTGGTGTTTTTTATATATTTACCTTTATTTATTTGTGTACGCTTGTTGTATTGCTCTTTATTATTATTCATTATTATTTTTTTATTTACTTCTCATCTACCTTTTTTTCAATTTCCTTCTTACTTTCACTTTGTTTCGTTTTCTCTTGATAATCTATTTTTCATTTTTTGATTGTTTTTGTTAATTTAATTTTCATCTTTTGATTGCTTCATCTTTAATTATTATTTATTATCTTTTTCTACTTACTTCTCATCTATTCTATTTATTTATTCTATTTCATATTTACTTTTCATCTTTAATCATTGTTTATTATCTATTTCTATTTACTTAAAATCTATTCTATTATTTATTTATTATCTATTTCTATTTACTTTTCATCTTTAATTATTATCTATCATCTATTTCTTTTTATTTCTCCTCTATTCTATTTTACCAATTCCTTTTTTCTCTTTCTTTTGGTTGCTTCTTTTTTCCATTTCATTCTATTTACTTTTCATCTATTATTACTTTTATTTACCTTTGTTGCTTCTATTATTTACTTCCGCTTACTTTTATTTACTTTTTATTTACTTTTTTTGTTTCTATTTACTTTGGTTGCTTCTATTATTCTATTTTATTCTATTTACTTCCCATCTTTTATTACTTTAATTTACTTCTCATCTCTCTTTATTATCAATCTCCTTTTTACTTTCACTTTGATTTGTTTTCTCTTGGTAATTCTTTTTCATCATTTGTTTGTTTTATTATTTTATTTTTCATCTTTAATTATTATTTATTATCTATTTCTATTTACTTCTCTATTCTATTATTTATTTATTATCTATTTCTATTCATTTTTCTTCTTTAATTATTATTTATTATCTAATTCTTTTTACTTCTCATCTATTCTATTTTATCAATTCATTGCTCCTTATTTACTTATTAATTGCTCTTTAATTGCTCTTTAATTGATCTTTAATTATTATTTATTATTTAATTTTATTTACTTCTCATCTATTCCATTTTATCATTTTCTCTTTACTTTCATTTTCCTTTTTACTTTCGCTTCGTTCTCTCTTGGTAATTTATTTTTCATCATTTGTTTGTTTTTGTTAATTTAATTTTCATCTTTTGATTGCTTTTGTTAATTTATCTTTCTTCATTAACAAGATTACTTTTGTGAATTTATTTTTCATCATTTGATTGCTCTTGTTAACTCAAAAACGGTTTTTATAGTTTTTGAGTTTTCCCATTTAGTCCTTTCCCATGTGATTGTTTTTTGTTTCATTCATTTTTCATTTTTTGATTTCTTTCGTTTTCTACTTGATTCCTTTACTCTTTGATATTTTTTGAGCCATTCTTTTTCAGTCTTTTCTCTTTTATTTCTCCTTTACAATTTTCTATTGTTTCTAGTGGTTAATTGTTTCCTTTCATCCATTATTATAATGGTACCTTTTCAATAATTTTTAATTCTTATTTATTTATTTATTTTCGTTCGGCCTTTAATTTCTTATATTTATAATTGTTTTGCTTCTTCCTTAACTTTCTCATTATCCTTTACATATATAACTCAGATATATACTTAGGTTTTGTTTTCTTATATATATATTTATATTTATGTCATGTTTTTGTGGGGAGCGTGCCTCTCAACCTTCCCAAACCCCTCTTCCCTCTCCTTTATATCCAAGTCTGTTTGCTCTCTTTCATTCTCACTCTACTGCTAATCATCCTGATGATGGATCATGGAGTATGATCCGAAACGTTGATGATATAAAAAATCACATAGTTTTTTCCAAAAATCTTGCATACTAGGCTCTAATCTACTCTAAAGTGGGGGACATGGCGATCAATTCATGACTTTCAACCGGCTCCGCTTTGCCTCACTTCGGCTTCCATAATTGGTGCAATCTTCAGAGAGTAGCTCAAGGTGTTCAGATCACAACTTAGCATGAAAATACCATCACAACGACACATATAAACATACAAATCATGATTGAAGTTAAGTACACGATATTCCAGTTGACCACACAAGGCACATTCACCATCAGCGAACACACTAGTAGTATAGATAGATGAAGTTTGCTCGAATCAAACACCACATTCCACAACTATCATCTACATGAATGAAATGAAACTTATTCTACTTTAAGATTCTATTTGAATCGGAAGGACGAAGAAATCTTGCTAGTTGCTCGCAACAAAAGATGAAATCATCATCAATGAAGACTTTTTTTATTGAGAGAGTGTTCACAACAACTTCTTACAAAACATTCAATGAGAAAGTCTTCCTTCCTCTTCAATCTACACTATCAATCTATACTAAACTATCTCTAAGCTATCTCTTTAATGCTCTCTATGTCTAATCTAATCTCTACTCTAATCTAATGAGATACAAAGGGATGCCCCTTTTATAGCTGGCCAAGTCTTATGGACAGCTCATATTACAATCAAATGAAGGGATTAGATTAAGCCACATCAGCCCTAACCCTAAAAACTGCCAGAATGGGGAGTGGAGTGATAAATGAGCAATTAATGTCCACCATCTTCTAGAAGATTCTCGTTTCTAAACACGTTGACACTGTTCTTCTTCCTGACTGCAAACTGGATGAGTCTAATCATCATGGCTTCAACTTCTTGAAAGGGTATGGCAAGCACGTTCTCGATCTAACCCCGAGGCGACAACTTCTTTCTCCTGCTCGATGGTGATTTTCCTCCCTCCTGCCACTGCATCTTGGGTTGTACAAAGCATGTCGGAGAACATCTTTTGGGTCATTTCCGGAGACTTCAGACTTAAGAAGAATTCCTTTATTCTGTCCTTCAATCTGTCATGATGTCAGTCTCCAATGCCTAGGCCTCATCTTTTCCTTTATTTTGAACTTGAAAGATTTTCTTGTCTTGGATTCAATCATTCCCGCTTGCCATTTGCCTGACTACGTTGGGTGCATATTGAGTCTTTGAGGAGAAATTCCAACACTTAGCCATTTCTTCCAACATCTCTCTTCATGATTTTATCATCTTGGACTATTTGCTTCATCACTTCATGTCATCGTGCTTTGGCCTCGGTGTTCATCCTGCAAAATAGATGAAGAGAAGAGCATTAGAACACTTAATAATATAAACCCTCCTTACATACCCGATCTCCATGTTTTGATTTCCAAGGTCTGATTGACCTCATTCATCATTTTATCCACCAGACTTTGCCTTCTTTACAACCTTTCATCATGGGCGGATTCGATGGGCTCTGCAAATTTCTTCGCCTTGATGGTGCAATTGGGATGGTGGTGTTTCATTTCTCCCTTAGAACTTCTCACCTTGATGTCTCTTCCTTGAATGCATTTACTATGGTGGGCTTTCATTTTGAATGACTTAAGATATTTCTCTGCCCCTCAACCTTCCTAGGGCGCATTTGACACTGTGCACTTTCATTTTCAAACACTTAGAAAAATTTCTTGACATCTCCAGTTGATAGGTGCATCTAGGTGTGTCTTCTTCTAGTTTCATTACTTGGAAAATTTTCAAAGCATCTCTCTTCACTCTGGGCGCACTTGAGGGGTCTAACTTTCATTTTGCTATGCCTTAGAAAATTTTCAATTTCTCCTCTTGATTTAAGTGCATTTCTGCCCTTACACTTTCAATTTTCAACACTCAGAAAATTTTCCACTGCTTCAGGTTGCTAGGGCGCATTAAGGATCTCTACTTCCATTTTGTGAAACTTAAGAATATTTTCAATCACTTGTTCAAGTTGGGCGCATTTCACAAGGTGAACTTCTAATTTCAAGCACTTAGCAAAATCTCCAAGCATCTCTTTCTTCAAGGGCGCATATAGGGGTCTGAGCTGTCACTTTTCAACACTTAGAAATATTTTCAATCACTCACCTTGATGCCTTGGGTGCATATACCACCTTGGACTTTCATTTAGCCAAATTTCTAAGTCAAACTCTTTACTAGGGCGCATTCAAGGGGTCCAACTTCAATTGTCACTACTTAGAAACTTTTTCCATCTTCCTTCTTAAGTTGGGCGCACTTGAGGGTATCTACCTTCAATTCCAATGCCTTAGAAAATTTTTGAGTCACCCTCTTTCCTTTAGGCGCATTTGGACTCTTCAACTTTCATTTTTCACACTTAGAAAATTTCCTAGGCATCTCATCTTCCATTCTCCCTCAAGGGCGCATTTGGGGGTGGGGGCTTCCAATTTCCCACACTTAGAAAAATTTCTTCACTCCTCACTTGGGCGCATATACTAGGTTGAGCTTGAAGTTTCATTGCCTTAGACATTTTGCAAGGCTAATTATCCACTAGGGCGCATTTAGGGGTCCCTACTTCAAGTTTGCAACACTTAGAAAAACTCCAAGCATCTCCATGCAAGTTGGGCGCATTTAGCACCTTGAGCTTTCAATTTGTGACACTTAGAAAATTTTCTAACTTCTCCTCCAAGTCAAGGTGCACATAAGGGGCCTTGCTTCAAGTTTTAGGTACTTAGAAGATTTCGTGACTCTCCCCCCATGCTAGGCACATTTCTACCTTTGAGGTTCCAATTTGCAACACTTAGTGAGATTTCCAACCATCTTCAGCTTCCTAAGGTGCATTTGAGGGGGTAAGCTTCAAGTTTTCAATACTTAGTAAAATTTCCAACCTCCTCTCACTTCAAGGGCACATTTTGAGGTAGCCACTTCAAATTCCAACACTTAACTATTTTTCAATCAACCCAAGTAGTTAAGGCGCATATGAGGGTAGTTGCTTCCAATTTTAAGCACTTAGATAAAATTTTCATGGCTTCTCTCTTTCTTGGGCGCATTTGACATGGCCAACTTCCATTTTTCATGTCTTAGAGGAATTTCAACTCATTTCAGCTTCTCAAGGCGCATTTGGCAGGTCAAACTTCCAGTCTCACCATACCTGGATGATTTTCAAGCCTTTTTTCTAACTTAGGGCGGGTTGCTCATGTTACCCTCAGCTTGCCCTAACCTGCTATTTTTAGTAAGTTTTGGTGCTCTTATGATCTCCATGGATTTTCAGCATTTTCAAGACCTGATTTTGGTTGACCCTGACCCTTGCGAGGTAACTATCATGTTCACACCTGTCATCTATGTTAGCATGCTATTTATAGCCTGTTTTTGGAGCTGACTTACTATTTATAGCAAATGCTTGTTTTCGGGACTTCTGCAACTCCATTTAACTTGAAATCTAAATGACGTGATCCTCATGGGTTAACTTGCATGTTCATACTGGTTTCTGGTACTGACTTACTATTTATAGCCCGTTTTAGAAATGGCTTACTATAAATAGTAAGTGCCCAGATTGCCTTCAAATTTCACCAGTGGATAGCTTGAAAGATACTGATCGCAGTGGGATACATTGGTTTTCGGAGATTCTGCCGTTTGACCCCTCATTTTCGGTCCCGAAGCTGGAAACCCTAATTTGATTTGCATGTTGCCTAAACGATCTCTGTTTGACTTCGCTTTTGTTGCACTTCTCGCCTGCTCGCGGGTAACAGGTGTTGGCGCGTACCTGCTGGAATGATCTTGCTAAAAATAGTAAGTGTCCAAAAAAGTGACCAATTGTCAGCCGATGAGTTTGTAAATGTCACGCGAACCCGAGATCTTAAAACCTTAAAACCTAAAATTATCAACATGCAAGCACTAGCTAAAAATAGCAAGTCCCGAAAAGTGATCAACCTACTTGTATAAGTTACCTCGTCAGCTAAGCTCGAAACCTAGAAAGATTATGCAGACATGCGTTGAGAAATCTTGCATGCAAGCCCTAAAAATAGCCACTGAAGCCTGAATCATTGAAAGTCCTCATCTCGTTTTGCATGCTATATCACTGCATAGGTCTCAGAAAACCCAAAAATATTCTTCAGATATGCGTTGAAAAAGTTCGCATGCAAACCCTAAAATCACTGGAAGGTGAATTTGTTAAAAATAGAAAGCGTCGATGAGCTCAAATTTTGCAGACAAGTAGTTTAGCGTGTCCTGTATGCAGTGTAATGATCAGAATTTCAAAAGTGTTGAGAAAACGTCCCAAATTAGGTACTTACTAAAAATAGTAAGTTGTCGGAATTCAATGAGATTCTACTGGGGACCTGTTGGAAGCATGTTGACTACAACACCAAGCTTAGATTTCAATTTATTCACTCCATTTGACTTCAAACTGGCTGGAAGATTCAAAACCCTAATTCTCAGACTTAGCCAAAATTTCACATCAGACGGGCACATCCCTAGAAAGACAGACAAAACAAGAGAGAGACAACAGGAAAACTAACTAAAAACCAAGCCAAAAGACCCGAACAAAGCAAAAATTAGGGGGTCCCCATTTGCAATGGGGCGATGTGTGAAAAGGTCACAACAACTCCCTCTAGCTAGGGAGGTATTTTCTAGATATCCTCGTCATGGAGTCTCAACATGATGCTTATAATGGCTACACCATTTGTGGAAAGCACAAAGGTTCATCATGGAGTCTCTCAACAACATGATGTTGTCATGGAGTCTCTCAACATGACATCCACCATGGCTACTCCCATGTGTGGAAAGAAACATCACGACAAGTGCCCATCATGGAGTCTCTCAACGGATGTCGCCATGAGTCTCTCAACATGTCCACCATGGCTACTCCCATGTGTGGAAAAAACACCAGTACAAAGGGTTCATCACGGAGTCTCTCAACGTGATGTCGTCATGGAGTCTCTCAACATGACTTCTCATCTCAGTCTTCAAAGATGAACAAGGGCTTCGCACCTCATATTTCTCTGTCTCAGAGAAATATACACTACAAGGGCTTTCACCTCATACTTCTCCATCACAGAGAAATATACACTACAAGGGCTTTCACCTCATACTTCTCCGTCACAGAGAAATATACATTAACAAGGGCTTTCACCTCATACTTCTCTGTCACAGAGAAATATACATTGCAACAGATCTTCATGATGATGTGACTCCCTCTGAAGCTCCAAGTTCTTGTATCAACCTCCTGACCTCCTCGTCCAAGGTTGCCTCTGTTGGTTTTTCAGACTCCCTTTGAAAGTTAATTCCTCCTCTTCGAAGAAACTGATCGCAATGACAACCTGAATAGGTTCTTCCTCTTCGAGAGATGTCTCCAATTATGTGCCACCGACTCAGTCCCATGACAACAAGTTGTGTCTCCATTCTTCAACCTGTGTGACTTCCTCACAAGATGCATCAAGCTCTTCCTCCCTTGAATGCAATCTCTCATCATCCTTATGCTCCTCAGTCCGTCCTGAAAGCATTATAGAGAGATTAATAATAGTTCGTAGAATTAAACTATCTCGAAGAGACATACCCATGCTAGAAGCATACATGATTCACTATTCCCAATGTTATTGCATGAATTATTATCAACTACATAGAATTCATGATAAAATACTTATCTCTTTATTACAAATATCCAATCAGTGATGCCTTTCAAATTTTGATCTCCACACAGCCATCATCGAATGATAGTATACACTCAACAATCAACACAACTCCATTCTTTAAAACATTGACTCGAATCTTGCAAAACCATCGAACACAACACCAAGCCAGAAATGCACACACACAACTCATTTTATCATATTTGAAACAACACCTCCAATAAGCACTCCCCAACCTTATGAGACGAATCAACTTAATTTTTGAAGCTATCAAAATAAAGGTCGTCCTTATTGGATTATTCGTCTAAATTTACAAAAGCCTATGCCTCAAGAGGAAGGCAAAATGTGAACATGGATATGAAGAAATAATTTCATTGAATCACATGTTGAATACCCCACGTCAAAAAAAATGAATAAGTCCTTGCCAATAGACGTCCTCCATATATAACCTTTTTGCAATTCCCAACCTCTGCTGCTCAGATTTCTATTCTTCAATTCTGATCACGCACCCTGCAATTTCATGAGAAATTAACTTCATTTCATCTACTTAGCCAAATCTGATCGGATTTCGCATTTGAACCCACTCTGATACCATGTTAGTTTTAGATAAGAAAATGAATAAGCAGAAAATAATGCAACACAATGAACAAAGAACACAACATTTATCCTGGGAAAACCCTCCTACTCGAGGGAGAAAAACCCAACAACAATATATCTCTCATATATCAGAAAGTGCAGAATAAGAGTAAAAATTTGCTTTACAATCAGACCCTTCTCAAGGGCGAACTTGATACAAAGAATAATAGCACCTCTCCTAGATGCTAAGATACAAATGGATAAGTTTCTCCTTGATAGCAATCTGCTGCTATTAAATGATAATTTGTTGCTAAGAGTAACCTTCTGCTGCTTGTAGGAATGGCGAACTGCAAATAGACGTGAATTATGAAAAGTGAAATTGATCTGCTACTGCTAGGAAAAGACTACTGCTGGAGGTGTGAATATCTATTGAAGATAAAGTGTGAATGAAGGGAAAATGAACTTGATGATTGAATGAAAGATCATCACCTTGAATATGTATCAAACTAGGTGACCTTTCATCTACTAGGTGACTCTTCATCAAGGTCGGCTCCCTTAGATGAAGAGAAATATAAAAATTTAATTTCAACATGAAGGCTGACCAGCCTTTGGCTAAGGGAAAATAGCTCCCGAAGCTATAAAACGCTAACAAGCTAAATACTTGGGGATTCCTTTTACAATTAGCCCTAACCTAAAGGATATGTGGATGTGGATTAAAACTAAAATTGAAAAGAAAATTGATGGTTGGAATAGACAATACTTATCCCTAGCAAGCAAAATTCAAATTTGTCAAAAGATTTTGTCTTCTTATAGTTTATACTTTACTTCTGTTTGGATTTTTAGTAGCTATTAAGTCAATGAAATTCAAAATAAAATAATAAACTTCCTTTGGTCTTATGGTAAAGGCAAGAGGAAGAAACATTTTGTTAAATGGGAATGGTGTTGTCTAGATAAGATTTAGGGGGGCTTAGGCCTTAAGAACCTAAAAATGCATGACATTGTTCTTGTTGCTAAATGGCTCATCAAGGCCTTAAAAGGTGATGAACCATGAAAAGTATTGGTGAGGAATAATATACGTCTTGTTCCCAAGGAAACTAAAACTTAGAAATTGTTGTCATTATGTGATCTTCTCATTAGCAAGTACCCAATAACATATGTAGGTTCATATGTATTTAAAAGTTTGTGGAAAGCTTGGGAGCTTATCAAGAACAAAGTGAGTAATTGTCATTCCACCAAGAACAACAATAGTCAAATCCTTGCTCATAGATCCATTTGGTGGAATTTAGAACATAAAGGTAGACCCCTTACTCTATTGCAAGGTTGCTCTGCTAAAAGTTGGTCTCAGAAAGGAATCCAGTGTTTCAATAACATTATGCTTAATGGGAAACTGAAGGATTGGGCCTCCTTAACCTGTGAGTATGAATTGCCTCCATCAAACTAGAGAACATATACAATTGTGTGGAAAGCGTGTTAGGGGTTTCACTTCCTTATACTTTGTATTCAAAATAATGAACATCATAAAGAGTTCAAGTGAGTTCAAGTGGCAAGATGCAATTCCTCTTATTGATGTTAAAACTAGGATGATATACAAGTCTTTATCTAACTCTGCTTCCATTATGAATATCTTAACAAATGTTGGATTGTTAAATTAATAGATATAAAGTGGCAAAATATTTTTAAATCGATATGGTCAAATGTTTTGGAGCCCAAAAAGGCTTGTTTCAGATGGTTACTTATTCTGCAAAGGTTACCTTACAAATTAAGTCATTCTGATATAGAACTATGTAATATACGTAGGCTGCCTGAATTAGTTAAACATATTTTTTTATTGTTTCTATGGCAAGGAAATTTGGAAAATGTTTTGTGATGGACAAATGATTGGGGGGGAACTTGGGGAAGTTAATTGGAAGGAAATCATTATTGGAACTAGAAAAAAAAAGATAAATAATATAATTTGTTTTGGATTTTCCTTTCAATTGAAATATTATGAAATATATGGAAGGCAAGAAATGAGGAAATTTTTTGTCACGTCTCAGACTTTGATGTTGCTTGCTTTATGTGGGATTGATGAGGAAAATTTTTGCTTTATGTGGGATTGATATATGACTGAATGTGTGTGTGGTAGAACAAATAATAAACAATATGGTGTTTTGAGTGATGAAATAAGAAATGTTTGTTTTAATTTAGAAAAAGTTGAAATGTATTGAATACAGTTTATTTTGAAAGTGATGCAAAATAGTAAAGTGTTATTTGGATTAATGAATTATAATGCTTTGATTTATATTTTACCTGGATACTAATCTATTAATGGGTGCCTGAGTTTACTTGAGATGCAGGTTGTCGAAGACCAAGGGTGCGGTTAAGGTAGAGGAGGTTAGCTTCTTGGCAGGGTAAAGTAGGAACGGTTCTTGCAATTAAATGATAATTCTTGTTATTTAGGATAATTATTTTATTTGCAATTGATAATTATTTCGTATGCAATTAAAAATGGTAATTCCTTATTAATTATTGAGGATAATTATTTTCATTTGCAATTAAAATGGTATTTCTTTAATTATTTGTTGAGGATAAATATGATGCATAAAAATAAATCTTGTTTTATTTTTTAAATTAGGTTATTGGAAAACTTGAAAGAAAATCTTTAAAAGAGGGGGAAAAACTATAACGGAAACACGCAATAGTTTTTCCAGTAAATTAAGAATGGTGGAAAGAAGCGAAAAACAAGAGAAGGAAAAACAAGAAGAAGAGGAAAATCTACATAAAGTGACCCATATCAAGTGACCCATATCAAGTGACTCATATCAGTGACCCATATCAAGTGACCCATATCAGTGACCCATATCAAGTGACCCATATCAAATCATATCAAACAAATCACTGCTACATCTATCTATCTGAGTATCAAATCACGCTACTCTATCATCATGTTACTATTTGTTTTCTTTTTCAGGAAAGCAAATTTATCAACGATCAAATCATTTTCTTATTTGTACTTTAGTTAGGAATGCAAATATGTTTGAAAAACTATCATTTACTATTTGTTTTCTATCGTAGAAAGCAAATTTATCAGACATTTACTCTTTGTTTTTCATTCATGTGAAGCAAAGTTATCAGGCAATCAGTCAATCAATCTACTCTTTGTTTTCTATTCAGGGAAGCAAAGTTATCAGTTAATCATCAGATTTTCTATCATTTCTATCCATATCCGCATGATGGCAAACTAATTTCTCTATCTATTGACCAAGGAAGCAATGTAGACCATCATTTTTCATCAAAATGGCATTCTGCCAAAAATTTTCCTGGATGCGCTACTCTACGCCTCTGATGCGCTGAAACTCATAAGCGCTACAGTTTACCTCGAAAGCGCTAAAACTCCGTATGCGTGGTTTTGCACCCTAAAAGCTCTAAAGTTTTCCCTATAAGCGCTCAAACCCTATATGCACTAAGATACCCCACGGATGCGCTACTTCATACCCTAGATGTGCTAATCCCTAAATGCGCGATTATGTGCCCTAGATGCGCTAAAGTTTTCTAGTCGGACTTTTATCCTATAAGCGCTAATCTACACTTTGTATGCGCTAAAAAACCTAACATTTCCCCTACACCTATATGCGCTAAATAACACCCTATATGCGCTACGGAAATTTTCTCGAATGCGCTAAAATAGACAGCCGTATGTGCTAAAACGACATTTGAAAACCTAAATCCGTGTGAAAAACGTAAAAAAATCGATCAAAATCACAAAATTTTAAAGCATAAAGGGTTTAATTGACTCACCGGTGGTCCATACGCGGTTGGTCTCTGAAATCGACGGGCCCACTCGAATCTATGCGTGTGAAATGGGATCGGCATCTCGGTATGTCACTATTAGAGCATCCAAATCACTATAGCAAAAGAGTGAAAATGACTTCCACTTTCACCCCTTTTACCTTATATAGGTCAATTAAAGTGGGTTTTTGGTGGCATTTTATTCTTTTCACTTTATATTTTTCACAAGGGCATCTTTTACACCACCATCGGGAGCTAAATCAACTGAATCACCAGCAAAATATCATCATTCAATCCATTTTGTCATCCTCCATGATTTACCTCCCAAGGGGGCATCATCAACATCAACATCAAAACATATCGGGGCAAGGAATTTTATTTTCTTTGAAGCAATGCATTTCACATCACTCAAAGAGGGGCAAAATGTATATGTCTAAAAAGGTCGAATAATCGTTTGTTAATTAATTAAATATAAATTATTTAATTAATCTCTAAAAGTCATCTACATATAAATAAATTTAATTATTTATTTATATTGTTCATTTTTATAATTCTTCTACCTTAATTAAATAAATAACTTTATTTAATTATTACCATCTTCCATATTCCTCTTAATTAAATTAAATAAATTTTATAATCTATTTATATTAATTATCATGTTATTCTAAATTTGAATATTTGAATTCAAATAATAGAATATTCCTCCAAACACCTTCTTCATCTCATAGTTAAATATTTAATTTAATACCTTTTCTCACTCCACACATAATTAAATATTTTAAATATTCAATTACCTTCTAATTTCATCTCTCACACATAATTAAATATTACTGATTTAATTATGTAAACTTCTAAAATCATCTTCACACATAATTAAATATTACTTATTTAATTATGTAAACTTCTAAAAACATCTTCACATATAATTAAATAAGCTATTTATTTAATTATGAAATTCATTCTCAACTCATTCTTCAAATGGCAACCTTCCTTCAGTTCTGAATGAGAAAAATTGAAGAAAAGGAAACCTTCTATTTCTCTCATCTTTCAAAAATCTCTTACCGTTCATCCTCACAGGCTTGATTTGAACCGTTAATCAAGGCAGCCAATCAAATTCTTTCGAAAACTCTTTAAATACATGTGCAAATCCAAGCATTGGTAAGAGAGAAAAACACATACGCAATCACGCTTACGCTTTTGCATCTTTAGCATTTTATCAATATTCATATCTTAGCAATAATTTTATCACAGCATAGCATAATCTTGCATTTTAGCATAGTATGCATTTTAGTTTAAATCTCATTCTCCAGTAGTCCATTTCGTTGAGCTTGGCATACGAAATCTAAGAGCAACTTGAAGCAACGAAACGCCGGAGATAGAGAGCAATAGAACGACTTTGGAGAATCTGCCATAAAAGAGTTTGTTTAATTTTCTTTTAGTTTCTTTGATATAATGTTTTATTGATTGTGTTTTGAATCCTTTATAACAGGCATATTTTCATACACACACCAATAGTTCAAGAACGAGGAAAAGAGGGGAAATGAGAAGGGAAACCCAAACGGAAAGCAATTTCTTGGCTTTCAAATTCTTTTCCAATGCTTTTCAATTTCAAATGTGTAAACAAACAATTATTTGTGGAAATATTGAACTCCTTCATTTAAAACCCCAATTGTTTATATCTGTTGAAATCATGTATTTAGTGTTCAAATGTATAAGTTTATGTATTAAATTATGTGACAAGACTGTACAAGTCTATTTCTTTTTTTGCTTATTCTCCTTATAATATATATATATACATATATATACGTCTGTATATATATATATATAAATATACATGCACAATATACTATCATACTACTGCAAACTGAATCCCCCTTTCAAAAGTACAAATTTATTTTCAATGAATTAATGAAATGTTGTTTTTACCAGTAATGCAAATATATACATTTATATTTATAATACCACTGGGTTTATATATTCCTCTAATGAGTAATTGATACCATGTTTTGATTCAAAAACAACCCGAATTGGAAAATCGTTGGTTTTA
>VDFB02042855.1:0-43439 GCA_007258455.2 Sequoia sempervirens
AAAATCCCTCAAGTGAATAACTTGCATATTCTGGGTATTTTTAGAAATTCAAAAAGGTAACTTATAGGTCCAAGTACATCTTTTTGGATCAAATAAGTCTAAGTGCACCTTGTGGGTCTAATATGTCAAAGTGCACCTTTGTAGGTGAGATAGGTCCAAGTGCATCTTGTGGGTTGGATAGGTTTATTTCACTTAATTTTTTTGCAAAGGTGCACTTGGACCTATAAGACTTGCAAGGTGCAATTAGACTTATCCAATTCACAAAGGTTCACTTGGATCTGTGTGACCCACAAAGTGTACTTTGGTCTCATCCACCCCTATATTCCAATGTGAAGTGAAAACCCACATATATTGATGCGACTAAAAATCCTTCTTAAGATAGTTTCAAAGTGAAGTTCTACAAAAGGTTAACTTTATTTTGTTTGACCTGCATGGTGTTCACATGGCATAGTAAAATATACAAGGTATTAAGATCCAATAGTGACACAAAATTTTTCTAAGTGAATTGGAGTCTAGTTCTTCAACTATAGTTTCACTTTCAAAGGTAAATCCCAAATAGTTTACATGCAAAGATAACTTACACATATCTAGTTGTAGATAATAATCCTATAAGTTCACCTATCACTTAGAGTTTTAAATGTTTAAACACCAAGATATTAACCCGATTTAACTATTTGTGAAAATCTAGATTCCCATGGATCTTGATTATTAATGTATAATGTTTGTTTAGATTTAACATAACTTTAGTTAATTTTTGTGTTATTCATCTTGGCCTGACAATCATATTAGATCGAATATTTACATGCATTTCCTAATCATATTCTCAATTCATAAATTCCAATTACCATGCAAGGAGGCAATGCTTATCTATTATGAAAGAGACATTTTTTAGTTGAAAACAAATGATCGACTTCTCTCTTAATCTTCAAAGCAGTGTCTTTTGTAGAAATTGCTTAAGAAGACAAGGAAAATATTAAGGTAAAATCTATCTTCTATTATTCATATCTTGTCATAGAGATTGTTTATATTTCTTTTTTATTTCACATTTAAGAAAAAAATTAAGAAATAGTTTTGGTTTTGCAATTTGTGCAAGTTTTGTGTATTTTTTCTTTCAACTCATAATGCAGTCCACTATATCAATGATTAGGGAAATATTAATTGAAAAATATAGTTGGATAGAATGATATAGGAAAATTAAAATCACAGTCATTTTCAATGATCTATGGTGTAATATTTGTGATGTACATTTCCAACATACAACACCTAATACTACAAAATAAAATCATGTTTGGGAGTATAAAAATTCAAAGGCCTTGGCTTTGATAAGGGCTTTTGTCAGTGGAGATATGTTTAGGCATATAAAATGGTGTAAATTTTCTTTGGATGCCCTTCAAAATTTGAGAGATGCTTATGATTATCATTCTAAATTAGAGTTTATTTAGCTAAAATTAAAGCTATTCAATCTTGAATTGAAGAATGGAGATGATATAAGTTTGGCTTGTGGAATTAGAGTCATAAAATCAGATGTTGATGCTACTAGTAGGAAATTTGACACCTATCACACAACCTTCATAAAGTCACATCTTCTAAAACATTCCACATATTTGGAGCCCCTTCAATCAAGTAACCAATTGAATACCATAACTTTTGATCAATTGGTTAGAAAGTTTGCAAATTGTGAGAAAGAATTTGGAAGAAAAAATGATAACATTGGTGAAAATGTTTATCTTGTCCACCAAAAATAAAATCCTCCTAATAAGAACTCTTCTAGAGGTGGTCATAATGATGGAGGAAAAGGTAGATGGAAGAGTAAAGGAAGAGGAGGTACATGAATGAAAAATTTCATGGAATAAGATATAAAATTCCCTTAAATAGAAAGATAAAATATATAATGATGACCAAACTTCATGAGAAACCCAATTTTTAGATGGTAGTGATAATGATCAATGTGTGATTTATGTTCCAGATTTTTCCTATTATAATTTATTTAATACTTCATGGTATGGTGCTTGGGTGTTAGATACTAGAGCCACCAATCACATGATATTTTGAAACGTGATTATTTTGAAGAACTTGATGAAGGTGTTTGTGGTATAATTTTTTTGGCAGATAAATCAAGGCTCAAGCCTATTGCAAGAGGAACCATTAGGCTCAAATTACCTAGCCTTCTAAATTTTGTACTTCATAATGTTTTGTATCTTCCTCAATTCTAACATATTTTTTTGTCATTGGTATTGATTCAAAAACAAGGAAACTCCATTCTCTTTGAATATAGACATGTAGTTGTTAGAAAGAAGTAAAATAATCAAATTGCATTTACTATTTGTGACAATGAAAATTTATTATAACTTCATGGCACTTCAGCCCCTTCTAAGAGTCTTGCATATCTTACTAAAGAAGGTAATTTATCCCATAGTTTTCTGGACATATTAATTATGATAGCATTGTACCATGCAAAATAATGGTATTGTAAGTTTTCCTACTTTTCCTAAGACAATTGAAAAATTTGAAACTTATATTCTTGCAAAATAACATAGAGATTCTTTCCCTCACTCCACTTGGTAAGCACACAAAAAACTATAACTCATACATTTTGATTTATGTTGGCATATACCAATGAATTTAGTTGGAGGATGTAATTATTTAATGTTATTCATTGATGATTATAGTCAAATGATGAAATTATTTCATGCAGAATTTTTTTAAAGAAATTTTCCATAATGATTAAAAATCAAGCACATTCTCAAATTTTCACTCTTAAAATAGATAACAGTGGAGAATTTACTTCCATAGGATTTGAGGATTATCTTCATCATAATGAGATTCAACATCATCTCATTATTCTAGGTACTCCTTAAGAAAATGGTGTTGTTGAAAGAATGAATAAAATTATCTTGAATATAATTCAAGCAATATTATTTTTCAAAGGCATTGAGTTACATTTCTAGGAAAAAGAAACAAGGACAATAGTTTATCTTTCCAACATATCTCCTTCATTTGGTGTTCACCAAGTAACTCTATATGAATTTCTTTTTGGTTATCTTCCCTGCATTTGATATCTTCACATTTTTAGCTCCACTTGTTATGCATTGATTCCAAAGGGGAAAAGAAGAAAGTTATATCAAATAACTTATAAATACATTTTTCATGGCTATTCCAAATATTCAAAATCTTATAGGTTGTATGATGAAGTTAACAAGGAATTATTTATTGCACAAGATGCTTTACCTTGTGAATCTTTCAAAATTGATGCAAATATTGATTGCAATTTAAAATAGTTTGATAAATTTTCTATTTTTCTTTCTTGGAAAGAACATCAATGTGAGATTCCTCAATATGAGGGGGGGTTAAGTCATTTAGAAGCACATTTTTTGTATTGACATATAAAGCCTTTTATCTCCATATATCTCAATTCAAGATACTCCACCTCAAAATCTCCAAGAAGAAACCAACTGTAAAGATGATTTCCAATCTTTTGATAACCATGGGAGTTTAGAAAAATTAACAACTAATGGAGCTTCTAGTAAGGAAATAGAATCATCTTTGGTCCACCCAAATTCTTCCCACAAGTGAGCCAAACAACTCCACCAAACTTTTAAATATTTAAGACATGATGAAAAAGAAAAAATGGGCACAAGTTCTTACAAAGAAATGAAGAAAGATCAATCTTCTATTGCAAATAACTTGGAGTCTATTCATGAACTTAATATCAAAATGGTCTCATAAATAATTTCCTATAAAGAAGCTAAGGATATTGCAATGTGGAGGCAAGCTATGCAAAATGAGTATGATGCTCTTTTGAAAAATGGAAAAAAAGAGTTGGTTGATCCACCACTTGGTTATAAACCTTTTCATTGCAAGTAGATTTTTGAAAACAAATATAAAGAAAATGGCTCAATTGGCATGCATAAAGACCAACTTTTTTCAAAAGGTTATGTTAAAAAGAGGGCATGCATTATGAGGAAAAAATTATACCTTTAGTTATATGGATAATGCTTTGTTGGCTCTTTTAACACAACATGGGTGGAATGTTCATCAAGTAGATGTCAAAAGTGCATTTTTGAATTGTGATCTAAGAGAAACATAATATATGACTCAATTAGAAGAATATGTAGTCAATGTTAAAGAACATTAATGCAAGCTCATAAAATCATTAAATCGTTTGAAGGAAGCCCCTCAATCCTAGAATGAAAAACTTATTGAGCATCTCTTGAATTTGGATTTCTAACATTTTGAATTTGATGATACAACTCTTTTTGTTAAAAATATTGATAGAATTGTTGTATATCTTGTTTATGTGGATGATTTATTTCTTACTAGTAATAATGAGGATTATAATCAAAATGTGAAACACCAATTGAAAGGTTTGAAATGATTGAATCGGACCATCTTCATTACTGTTTGGGTATTGAGGTGATTTAAACCCCAAGTATATCTTCAACACCTAGAAAAATATATTAGTGAACTTCACACTCATATTTTGGCCTGATTGATTGAAAACCACTTAGTACCCCAATGGATAAAAATTTGAAGCTCACATCAATTGAATCTATGTTATTTGTTGATGTATCTACATAAAAGAAACTTGTTGGTAGTTTGATTTATGCAACAACTACCCATCTATATATTTTTTGTTGTTGTTGGGGTTCTCTCTATATTCATGCAAGAACCTAGAGAAAATCATTGGTTAGTAGCCAAACATGTCCTTTAGTATTTGAATGGAACTCAAAACTATGGGCTCAAATATTCTAAAGTTACACACTTTTCATTGCTTGGCTATTCATATTCTAATTATGTAGGTGGTCTAGAAGATGGAAAATCTACATTTGATCTCCTAATGCACCTTGGGTGTATAGTTTTTTTTTGGAAATCTGAAAAAACAATCCTAGCTCTATCCTCTACATAAGCCAAATATATGGCTTTGAAGAATTCTTGAAGATTTACAAGAAGATCAAGTTTCACTTCACACCACTCTTTATTGACAATCAATATGCAATCAAAATAGAAAAAAATATAGTCTTTTATGATTCAACCAAACACCTCAATACAAGATTTAATTTGACTTGACACCATTTGAAAGATGACAATGTACAACTCAAATATTGTCCCACTACAAATCAGCACACAAATATTCTTACAAAATGTCTTGGACAAGAAAAATTTAAGAAATTCATAGGAATACTTGGTTTAATCCCTTCAAATTAAGGGGGGATATTACCATATTAATCAATGGGTTTTGTTTATTCTATTTTGATTTTTTTTTTTTGTTTGGACAATTTGATCAAATAGATTAACTACATTGTATCTACTTTGTAAGTACCCTCTTTGTTCCAAGGTTGTGGGGTTCTTGAGTGATCCTTGATGAGCTCTTTTTCCCATAATTGTAGAGGTTTCACTAGGGGAGAGGGGTCATAGTTTTGCAAGGTTCAATTGTTGTTATAACACCTATGCTTATAATACTCATTCTTACCACATATTCATACTACATATTGTAAATAAAGAGTTCACATGTAAATATAAAAAATGGCCAAATGTTGGTCAAAATGGACCCATACTTGAACACATGAGAACCTATAAATGTTATATAAAAAAGCATAAATGCATTCATGAAGAAGTGAAATAAATGTTTTTTTGTCTCAAATAAAATACCAATATCTACTATAAGTGTTTTGTTTATAAAATAAAATACTCATTTAATAAAATAAGTCACTCATTTAAACAAGTATTATTATCATAGTGAAAAAATATTGTTCTTATGTGTACAACTAGTAGGGTAGCAATATACAAGCATTGGAGTATTTCATATTAATAGTTTTTCCTATCACAAATATAAAAGGTGAGCACAATAAATACCATGTATTTTCTCATTAAATGTGAAGGATTTTCAAATAGTTTTAGTGTACAACTATTGATCCATTTTTGTTTCATATAAGTTGTACTTTAAATAATTATGTGTTGTTTTTATAACAATAAATATTTTTTTTTGTTCAACTCTTGAATATAGAAGTTAGAGATAACAATAATTTGTAGTTACCAATAGGTATTTGGTCCATTTAAGTTGCATATAAGTTTTATTTTAAATAAAAATATGATATTCTACAAGCAATAAATTATGATAGTTTTTTGTTCAACTGCTAGGGGTGCCATGATTAAGTTTTGGTTGAATCTTTAAAAAATCAAATTTTGGACGCTTTTTAGTAGATGTGTCGGTGTGGCAAGTCGCATGATGAGTCACACCTCCAGACCTTAGTTATAGATAGATAAGAGGCCACCCCACATTTAAGAAAAACTCCTTCGATATTCTAGACAATCGCAGAGTTAACCTGCACCACTACTAACCCCTCTCCCCTATCTTCTAGAATTGCCATTTCGCTCGAATTTCTCTACAGTTTCCACATACATGCCAAATTTCCACTATTGCCTCTTCGATAGAAAGATTCCACATATACCTCATAATTCCAAAATTGCGCAATATCCTGTAGCATATAGATTCTCTGCAATATCTATTTTCCGTCTATTTTCCTGCAATTCCCTCTCCACCTCATACCTCTGCATCATCCCTCCAGTGCTAAATCCCCGCAATAGACATATCACTACCTCGCGTTGCGGAGATTCGACCTACGTCAGGATATGTCCCGACCCATTCAAAGTCTCCGCCATCGAACCACCTTTCTGTTCTCCACATTGTCATCTATTGTGGAGGCTCGTCCACTACTTGGATATATCAAAAACCATCCCATTATTCCACAATATGCTAACACACTGTTATTCTCTACAACCACTCTCCTCATTTTACCAAGGTACTTCGGAACTTTATTACATGCCTGGATATATGCGGGGCCCTATCAATTCCCCACAATTCCTATGCATTTAAAGTTCCTAAACACTATCTCAACTGCAGGATTCTCACGCCATCTTGGATATTTCCTCATCCCTAGAAGTTCTCCGCTGGTATTCCATAAGCTCTCTTTCTCCCACAACAGCGAAGGATATTTTAAAAACGGTAAATTTCTGAAGAGCAAAATATGAGTATGAGCTTGATGAATATATCCATGGCTCTCAATATCCCCATAATCTTTCCAACCACCCGTAATACCTTGGACATCCATGAATCTCTCTAAGTTCTCCCACCACCAAATAATCTTTATTATGCTACAGACTATAAGAGTCGGGCTAACTATGAGAAAATGACGTTCCTTGTTCAGGTGCATCAGAAATTGGAGACTCTTCAATCCATGAGAGACCCCAGATCGAGTAGCTTATTACATAAACTTACAAGGGATGATATCTAATAGATTACAGCACCATTATATCCAGCAATTTCTCCTGCCAGATGAGCTGGCTTTGGATTTCCTCTCAAAGTTTGTGTCTGTTATAGAATACCGACCCTAGCTAGAATTATAAGGACATATCGAAATGGATTCCATTTATATCTGATCCTACAACTATTGCATATACACGACCTGACTTTTCCAATCCTGCTGTTGTAGAATCTGCTATACGCACTGCTAGTATATGATCACGGACCGTTTCATATGCAACGAGCCTCGATCCCTGAAATAAATGAAACAAATATTTAAGTAAATATAAATCTTGATATTGAAATTATAGGCAGTAAATTTGATTAAATATTTTATTTCAGTTAGATGCAAATAATTGGCTCGTAATGTTTAGCATTTTTCAGTGTTTTAGGTATACACTGGGGAAATTTCTTAGGGAAAACACTAATAAACTCGTCTATTGCTTTCAAAAACCAAAAAAAAAAGTAGCACACACCAGGAGTAGCTGAAATAAAATATCGTGAAAATTTCCACCTAATCTCTTCAAAAAGTAGTAAGCCTGCGAACTTATGTGCCATAAATACATTCTCCGTGTTTAGAGAGCACCCTTAATCACATAATAACCAAAAAGGCCTTTTGACATTAAATAAACAATCAGGTCGAAATTACTAATTCAAAAGTAGATGACTTTTCAAGTTGAAATAATTTATGATACTTTTTGAAGTTGAAATAGTTAATGATAATTTTTCAAGTGACATTAATTATTAGAAATTAATTACGAACAACACTCAATAGTTTTCTTGAAGATTTTTGACATGAATTGATTTCTTAAACTAGAATGTAAAGTAAAATTGTCTCACAGAAACTTACTAACAAGTAACAACCATCCAACAGTACCTGGTTGAACGGTCTGGTTTCTGTGCAAAAGGCAGTCTCTAACAGTCCCTCCGAATGTAGTGCATGAATCACACAAAGAGCAGTACCATATCTAGCAGTTGCAAGGCTGGCCACACATTAACAAATCAGCAAGTCACGTTAGAATCATCCAGAGTTCATATTGAATGGGATGCATCAAACATATTATTGAATTTCTCTCACACCTTCCAGTGTTACAATCAGTCAAAATATTAAGGCTGTGACTTTTATTGGGTTGGCATTGAATAAATTTCATCCCATCTAAACTGATTTCTTTGTTAGAATTCACAGAATCTATCAGCATTCCTTCAACGGCTTCAATATAGGCTTGTAGTCAAAAGAAATTTAAAAACACTATGAGAAGTATGCATTAGCAGCATATTCTTACAAAATTGTAAAACTTGACATAATCACCACCCATTCCTCTGCTGATCTATCATAGCCACTAGTTGTCTCTCTATTAAACATACACCAATTACTGCTTGCCTGTCTGATCAGAAAAAAGATAGATTTTATACGAATGAATTATACTAATCCATGCGAGGAAATCGCTCATACTAGCCACCACCGTTTAAAATCAAAAGAAAACAACAACAACAAATGCAGAATAGACTAGTAGATATAAAACAAGGTGAACCAGAATAGAAGACGTAAATGCCATGCGGGCACCTTAAGAGTTGGATAAAGATACTCAAGAGAATAATGAAGTTTGAAAAGAATAAAAAAGCCACATCAAATGTTTAAAGTCGAGATCTAGAATGTGAACAATCCACTATGCACATGAAGAACACAGATGGGCTTTCAAAACTGTGAGATCAAAGAAACGGAATCTATCTCCTACATTACAAGAATCTCTTTCCAGAATATCCTAACAAACTCTGATTCTCTGTAACCACTCTGCTCATTTTACCAAGGTACTTGGGGAACTTTATTACACGTCTGGATATATGCGGGACCCTATACATTCCCCGCAATTCCTATTGTCACTTAAATTTCCGCAACACTTTCTCAACAGCAGGATTCTCACACCATCTTGGATATGTCCTGACCCTCAGCAGTTCTCTGCAGGTATCCCATCAGCTCTCTTTCTCCCACAACAGTGAATGGTATTTTCAAAAGCGTAAATTTTGGAAAAGCAAAACATAAGTATGAAATTGATATATGTATCCATGGCTCCCAATATACCCACAATCTTTCGAAACTACTCGTAATACTTTCGACATCCATGAATATCTCTATGTTCTACCACTACCAAATAATCTTTATTATGCTATAGATTATAAGAGCCGGGCTAACTACGAGAACATGACTTTCCTTGTTCAGGCGCATTAGAAATTGGAGACTCTTCAATCCCTGAGAGACCCCAGATCGAGTGGATTATTGCGTAAAATTACAGAGGATGATATCTAATAGATTATATCGCCATTCTATCTAGCAATGTCTCCTCCCAGCTGAGCTTTTGGATCTCCTATCAAATTTTTTCTTTTACAGAATACTGACCCTAGCTAGAATTATCAGGGCATATCGAAATGGATTCCATTTATATCTGATCCCTATAACTATTGCATCTACATGACCTGACTTTTCAAATGCTGTTGTTGTAGAATCTACTATAAGCACTGCCAGTATATGATCACGGACCAATTCACATGCAATGATCCTTGATCGTTGAATAAAGGAAACAAATATTTAAGTAAATACAAATCTTGATATTGAAATTATAGACAGTAAATTTGTTCAAAGTATGAAATTTCAATTAGATGTAGAAAATTGGCTCATAACATTCAACATTTTTTAGTGTTTGACGGATACATTGGGAAAGTTTCTTAGGAAGAACATTAAAGAACTCATCCATTTCTTTCAAAAACCAAAAACAGTAGCGCACACCAGGAGTAGCTGAAATAAAATATTGTGAAAATTTCCACCTAATCTCTTAAAAAATGAATAATCCAGTGAACTTATGAGCCATAAATGCATTCTCCATGTTTATAGAGCACCCTTAATCACATAATAACCAAAAAGGCATCTTAGACATCAAATAAACAATTAGTTGGCAAGTTCAAATTACTACATATTCAAAAGTAGACGACCTTGCAAGTTGAAATAATTTATCATAACTTTTCAAGTTGAAATAGTTAATGATAATTTTTCAAGTTACGTTAATTATTAGAATTTAGTTATGAACAACACTGAATAGATTTTTTTGAAGATTTTTGACATGAAGTAAATTCTTTTTTTTTTGTTAACTTAGGGGTGTTCTCATGACTCAGTCCAGCATGTTCCCTTTATGAGGTGAGCTAAGGCGAGACTAATCCCTTAAGGATGCACACAATAGCCTGCATACAACATGTATCAGGTAAATTCAAACCTAGAAGTCAAACCTGAAACCTGTGGGGACTGAACACATGGCCCAAACCAACTCCACTACCTATACAGGCTAGACATGAAGTGAATTCTTAAACTAGAATATAAATTAAAATTCTCTTAGAGAGACTTACTAACAACCATCCAACAGTAGTTGGTTGAACGGTCTAGTTTTTGTGCAAAAGGTAGTCTCTAACAGTCCCTCCAAATGTAGTGCATGAATTACACAAAGAGTAGTACCATATCTAGCAATTGCAAGATTGGCCACACATTAACACATCAAAAAGTCACATTAGAATCATGCAGAGTTCATAATAAAAGGGATACATCAAACATATTATTGAATTTTTCTCACACGTTGTAGTGCTACAATCAATCAAAATATTAAGGTTGTGATTTTTTTTGGTTTAACATTGAATAAAGTTAGCCCCATACAAACTGATTGCTTTGTTAGAATTCATGTCATCTATCAGCATTCCTTCGGTATCTTCAATATAGGCTAGTACTCAAAAGAAAATTAAAAACATTATCAAAAGTATACATTAGCATCATATTCTTACAAAATTTTGAAACTTAACCATCCATACATTAGCATCACATTCTTACAAAATTTTAAAACTTTACCATCCATCAATGATTAGACATCAACACTACTTGGTATTCTTACTAACTCAAAGTACCTTGTTCTACGTATTCACCACCCATTCCTGTGTTGATCTATCATAGCCACTACTTCTTTCTCTATTAAACATACACCAATTACTGCCTACCTATCTAATTAGAAGAACGTGGATTTTATACCAATAAATTATATAGATTTGTCTAAGGAAATTTCCCATCCTAGTCATCGACATATAAAATTAAGAAAACAACATTTAACGCGTGCAGAATAGGCTAGTAGATATTGTATAGGAGAAAACTTGCACCCCTTAAGAAAATTCCCCTTTCACATACCTTCACCTTGGAAAATCAAATCCGAAGGAAAAATTCCAAATCACCCACCTACCTTCCACCCCCTTGGAATTTTTCCTATGTGTTAGTGAGCAAATATTTGTCAGGGATGTAAGCGTGGCGTGTGGACGTTTGTGTGGTGTGTTGCCATCATTAACGGATTCCTGTGTCTAAAGTTGGCAGAGGTGTTACACTCCTCATTGAGACAAATTGTAATGTCCTTCTATTGACCAACCAACACAAAAATGACTTATTCCTTCTCATCCCACCTTCAAAAGAATAATCTTCACTATCACATGATCCTCTTTGTAATTCATTCACCTTCTTCACATTCTCAAGAACATTCTCACTCACTCTAGCATTCTAGTTGTTGAGAATTTGTTGAAGATATTTTAGCATTGTTGTCATTGATGTCAAAACCTTGGATCTGGAAGTATGTGTTCTAGATGATGAACATACTTGATCTATCCTATCATATGCTATGATGTCACATAGTGTGGATATTATCCTTGCTCCGGATATGGCAGCAATTCCTTTGGGATGTTGGTGGAAGTCAGTTCACATAGAATAATGAAAGATAATCTTTTGATGTTGGATGTAGTGCTCAAAGCTTACTCCAGGTAACCTTGCTATTCAGAACTTCATATAGCATGTTGCAAGTTTTTGTATGTTAAATTGTGGTTCTTTGGTTGACACTGAAATTGATGATAATCAAGATTTGGTCTTGGTTGTGGCGTTCTCATCGTTTTTGAAATATATTTCATGTAATTCAAAGTTTGCTATCTTCTGATAAGTATGTTATGTAATGAACCTATCCTATGTATGACCTATTCATGGGTCCCTTGGTAACATGATAAGAAGATCTTTATGAAACATATCTTTTGGGTTTGGTGTTAGCGTGCAAGGTCTTATTGAATATCTTAAGGTTGTTCTTCATGCAGACATGTTTTGTGGTGATCTAATTCAAATTATATATTGTCGACATGGAAGACTATGAAGATATCACATCTGGCCGACCTAGGAGATTATGAAGACATGGAATGGTATAAGTAAATGTTGTTTTTGTCTGATGAAATGAATAATTTTGGAGTATGATGTGTGTGAGCAGATAAAAAGGTGTGAAGGAAGAAGTAATCTGTTTTACAGATTTTATGCGAAGAAGTTATGTAGAAGGCTTATGATCAGATCTGTTGTATATAGATATTGTGCTCTTAACCAAATCTGAATTCATGCATATGTAGATGCAAATTCATCATTTGTCTTTTGTTAGTGACACTATTTTGTAATCTGTTGTTTTGTATTTGGGCAATGAGCCCACCAATAGTGAGCCACCTTGCATTGAGTAACTTGGCAGTGAGCCCTTGTAAAAATCAACTTAATCGGTGTCATCTTAACTGGTGCTTTATAATTGAGAATTATTATTTTTCATGGTTTTTCCCTTCTTGGGTTTCCACGTAAATTTTGGTGTTCATTGTGCATGGTGTTGTTTTGTGCTATCATGTTCATTAATATTTGATTGATTTAAGTTTGTTTCAAATTAATTAAAGTCGAGGAAATTATTTTATAATAATTAATTCACCCTCCTCTCAGTTATCCAAAGCTTAACTGCTTAAGGGAGATCTTCGAAGTTTGAATAGATGGTACGATCTTATCAATTTGAGGAAGAACTAAAGATAATGTTAGATGAAATGGAAAGCATGAAATCTAACAATGAATAATTGAAAGAAAATATCAAGGAGGAAAATGCTTGTATTGCAAAGCTAAGGGAGAAAATCTAACCATTCAAAGCAAGACACAAAGAGGTTAGCCAAGAATTAAAAGAGTCAAAAGAAATTATTGTGAATGTAAAGTAGCAACTGGATGAATGGAAGAAGATTGAAAAAAAATTCAAAGATACTATCAAACACAAAATGGAAGAATGGAAGAAAACTGAAGAAAATATCAAGGATACCATCAAATAGAAATCAGAAGAAAATGAGAAGTTAGATCAAGAATTAAGAAGGCTTAAAAATGAAGCAAGAGTATGTGAAAGTAGCATGATTCTAGATCAAATTTTGTCCCTACAAAAATTTCACAAGGATAAAGGACTTGGATTCTTTGGTGAAAACTCAAATCAGAACAATAAGGGTGAAGACAAAGCAGTTGAAGCTGAAGCAAGATCAGTTATAACAAGAAAGGTCTATAACTCTAATGCACCTACAAAAATAACTTTGGTCAGACAACCAAATGCTCAAAGGTACTTATCATTCAATAGTCACTATTTTCTATGCAAAAAATTTAGACATAAGGCTCTAGAATATAAAATCAAGATGGAACTGAATACTCAATGCTTTAATTGTCACAAGTTTGTTCATAAAGCAAGTCATTGGAGAAGTAAATTATCTAATCCAACAAGAAGGAATGGAATGAACAATCTCTTTCATGGTTATTGCTATTTATGTTATGGTTATGGTCACAATGCTAATCAGTGTATACCTAGGGTTCACTCAGTTAAGTGACGACAAAGATGTTACAAGTATGGTCAACTCATAAATTATGCTAACACATGCAAATATGTTGCTCAGAAAAATCCTGAGAAAAAAAGGAAGGTTGTAGAATCAAATGAATCTAAGAAGAATATAGTCACAATTTGGAGGAAGAAGGAAACAAGTGTGGAAGACACTTTTGTGGTACCAGATCCCAGTACATGGCCTACCAGTATCTGAGCCAATCTTCTTTGGCTCAGGGGGAGTTTTGCATTGCATATCATGTTGGTTCCCCCTCTCCAAAGTAATATTGAAGTGATTTTTTAACATGATTAAGTTCAAACCATTTGATGATAAATGATCAAGCTTAATCTGATGGATTGAAAAGTGAAGTACAATTGTTGGCATCATTAATGTGCATTTTTTGCGGCAAAATAATTATGAGTAATTAAGAATAAAATGTGGGAGTTTTCAAATCATTTGTCACAGTTTGCAAATAAGAAGAAGAAGATTTTTTATTGAGCAATAAAGAGTTTGAAGAAGATAAGTGAGATAATGGAGGTTTTTAACAGAGGATTGAGTGGTGGTATTCCACTAAGGTTGAAGGGAGTTGAGTTGGATAAGTTTGATCATTAAAAGATGAAGGAAATGGAAGTAGGGTTGAAGATGGATGAATTGCAGAACATAAATACTTTGGGTATGGATTTATGGGGAGTATTTCCCTAGTTTACAAACAAAGAATCTATCTTGTTCCTATTAAGTCAATTCAAGGATGGCAACATTGTTCTAGATAAACCCTATCTAATCACGAAGGAAGCCATTGAAGCTATTACTAGTTTTTCTTGTGTTGGTGACCTCCCTGGGAAGAAAATGGTGAAATACAGAGATGTGGAGGAACTTACTAGTATCGAAAAAGACCCCACCATTGTTGATCTTGCAATAAGGTATGTTTCTTACAACATCATTTATAAAATATATTTCAGAAATTGCGAAGGTTCTACTTTAGCGATTGTTGTATATCTTGCACACATGATGGTGAAGGAAAATAAGTAGTTTGATTTGTGTAGCCTAATAATGGAAAGCCTAATTGAGAATGTCAGAATGTCTTTGGTTGAGAGTTATCCCTTCCGATTTGGATCTCTGCTCATATACTTGGTATTTTACTTTCTGAGTTCACTACGAGCAAAGGAGAATGTTAAATGGAATTCTAACATCCCTATTGGAAAGCAAGTTTACAGGTATTTGGAATGTATGGAAGATAAAACAAGTGCATGCAAAGTCTATTTCTTGTCCTTGCAAATGAATCTGTGCTCTAGTGTGATAGTGTCCAGTCAATTTGAGGAGGGTTCCTCCTCTAGTAAGGAGTTGGAAGTTGTTATTGGTGGTTCACCTCCAGAACCTAAAATGAGGAAAGTTCACACAAAATATGTTGTTACTATCTCAGAAGAAAAGGAGAATGAAGAAGAGTCTCTTCCTTAATCTAATTCTATTGATCCAGATGATATTCAGTGGATGTTAGATGAAGGTGATATGAAGAAGGTTGGTGAAATGTGGTGTGCCAGCTCTCCAATTAGAAGGCTTGAAATTGATGACGCTTTGGTTGATTATCTACTCAAAAAGGGTATTACTATTTCAGATGTTTCTGACTTGTTATCGAATAATCTAGTAGAAGTTGTTGAAGAAAGGATGTTGCTGGAAGGACTTGAAGGCCATAAGTTCAAAGATATAATTGAGAGAATATGTTTCAAAGCTAAACAAAAGTTATCCAAACACATTGGTGAGACAAGAGAATGAATTGAGACGTCTGATATCTACAGGTATTGTCTCTAGTAGCCTGCTATTATTGATAATTTTAGAAGAAAAATTAAAGCTATTGAATCTGAGATGAATAATATTGGAAAGAGTTTTGATTTCTTAATAGAGAATAATAGTTGGTGAGTTGCAAGAAAAGTTATTGGTTATTCAGAGATAGAGTGAAGACTTGGTTAGAACATTCTGGTTGGTCAAGGAAATTGTTGAGGTCCAGTTGGATAATCTCTCTAGGATAATTTTTGATGTAGAAGATTGTGAATGAAAGTGCCTATCTCAGGACTGGTCATCCTCATTTATGTTCTTAACTATGTTGGATAGTATGAGTGCTAGATTATATTTTGCAGTGCTAGCTTGGAAAAGGATTCTTCCAATTGTGAGAGAAAGATACAAGAAAATCTTTCATGTGGAAAGTGTTATTTTTACTTGAGTTCTTGAATGTTCGAATTTTGGCCCTTTTCCTTTGATGGAAAAAGGGGGAGAAAAATGAAGAGAAAAAAAAAACAAAAAAGAGGTATTGAATTGTTGGACAAAGGGGTAGTATTTGGAGTTTGCAATTTTGAGTTGGAGTTGTGGAATTTTGTGTTTTTGTTGTTTTTCCATCAATGCCAAAGGGGGAGATTGTTGAGAAGTTGTTGAAGATGTTTTAGCATTATAGTCATTGATTTCAAAACCTTGGATCTAGAAGGATGTGCTTCAGATGATGAACAAAATTGATCTATCCTATCATATGCTATGATGTCACTTAGTGTGGATATTATCCTTGTTCTGGATATGGCAGTACTTCTTTTGGGACATTGTGGAAGTCAGTTTATGCAGAATACTGAAAGCTAATCTTTTGATGTTGGATGCAGTGCTTAAAGCTTACTTTGGGTAACCTTTCTATCCAAAACTTTATATAGCATGTTGCAAGTCTTTGTATGTCAAAATGTGGTTCTTTGGTTGACACTAAAAGTGATGATAATCAGTAGTTGGTCTTGGTTGTGGCATTCTCATCAGCTCTAGAATATATTTCATGTAATTCAAAGTTTGCTATCTTCTGATGATTATGTTATGTAATGAACCTATCTTATGTATGACCTATTCATGGGTCCCTTGGTAACATGATAAGAAGATCATTACGTCACCTATCTTTTGGGTTTGGTGTTAGTGTGCAAGGTCTTATTGAATATCTTAAGGTTGTTCTTCATGACAACATGTTTTTTGGTGATCTAATTCAAATTATATATGGACAAATTGGAAGACTATGAAGATATCAAGTCTAGCCAACCTAGGAGATTTTGAAGACATGGAATGGTATAAGTAAAGGTTGTTTTTGTCTGATGAAATGAAGAAGTATGGACTATGATGCGTGTGAGCGGATAAAAAGGTGCGAAGGAAGAAGTAGTCTATTTTGAAGAGTTTTCACAAAGAAGTTGTGTAGAAGGTTTATGATTAGATCTACTACTGACAGATATTATGCTCTTAACCAAAACTGAATTCATGCATATGTAGATGCAAATTCATTAGTTCACTTTTTTCAATGAGACTATTTTGTAATCTATTGTTTTGTATTTGGGAAGTGATCCCACTAACAGTGAGCCAACCTGTAGTGAGCCCTTGTAAAAATCACCTTACCCAGTGTCACCTTAACCGGTGCTTTATAATTGAGAATTATTATTCTCCATGGTTTTTCCCTTCTTGGGTTTCTAGGTAAATTCTGGTGTTCATTGTGCATGGTGTTGTTTTGTGCTTTCATGTTCATTAATATATCATTGATTTAAGTTTGTTCTAGATTAATTAAAGTCAAAATTTAATATATTTTATAATAATTGATTCACCCCCCTCTTAGTTATTTGGACTTTTCAACACTAGCACTCCAATGTGAGCATTGCAACGACATTGACACTCCAACTCAACATTGCAAGTGTGAGGCCACCATAGAATTTGTGAGCTTGGAGTCTTGCGAGACCTTCCTTCAACATGGTTGCAGTGATGGTGACTTTTCCAACTTCATAGCTTGCACTCTTCCTTAATATATCATTGATTTAAGTTTGTTCCAAATTAATTAATTTTAAAAAAATATTTTATAATAATTGATTCACCCCCTCTTAGTTATTTGGACTTTCAACACTAGCACTCCAATGTGAGCATTGCAATAGACCTTACACTCAACTCAACATTAGGTGGAGGCCACCATAGAAGTTGCAAGCTTGGAGTCTTGTGAGACCTTCCCTTCAACAATTGTAGCATGGTGACTTTTCAACTTCGTTGCACGATCCCTTCATTGGCCTTGAGACTTTGGGTGGAGTTGGTAATGGTTCACTCCTCTCCTTTGTGATTTGATAGAGAAGTTTAGTTTTTGTAGTGTTCATTGCAATACTTTCTATCTTCTTTATCACATATTCTACTTTGTTGCTTTCTAGTTTTCAATTGGTGAGTATCACCCTTAGCTAATCATCTAGAAAGATCAAGAGGATCAAATTTTGTCATAACTTGTACTTCAACATTTAGTAAATAATGTTGCAACTTACTGTAACGAATAGAAGAGCTAAACATCATTTTTCAATTGGTGAATATCAAATTTCATAATTGATTAAGGTTGTGTAATGTAATAAATAGGATGCTCTTTACCATTATCGTCTTGTTGAGACAATAATGCTGTAAGAGCATGGGTTTGATGTAGCGATGTATAAGATGAATGGTTTGTTTGGCACATCGGGTTGTAAAATAGGTGGAGTTTCAGGATGTTCCTTTAAACTCTCAAAGGAATGTTTATAATCCTCATCCCAATCAAAAGGTACACCCTTTTTAAGAAGATGTGTGAAAGGTAATGTGCAATCGGCTAAAGATGCAATGAAATGATGGATAGCTTGAATTCAACCTTGTAATGTTCTTAATTGAGAAATGTTTTTTAAGAGGCATGTGGCATGTTAATGATTGCATCAATTTTCTTTGTATCCACCTCAATTCCTCTATGAGATATGACATAACCCTAAAATTGCCACTATCTACACCAAAGACACATTTTTTTGGATTTAAGCACATATTATATTGTCGTATTCATTTAAATATTTTTTGAAGAACATTTACATTATCTTGGCGTGTTAAGGATTTAGCTATGATATCATCCACATAATTTTCCAAAATTTTGTGGATGTAATAATGAAAGATCAATGTCATTTCCCATTGATAAGTTGTGTTGGCATTCTTCAAACTGAAAGCCATCATAACCCAACAAAATATTCCCCAAACAGTTGTAAATGTAGTTTTGTATTGATCTTGAGGATTAATAAAGATTTCATTGTAGCTATAAAATCCATCCATGAATGACAACAAAGCATGTCTAGCAGTTGAATCCACGATCATGTCTATATTAGGAAGTGGAAAGTCATCTTTTAAGGAAGCTTTATCCAAGTCACGAAAATCCATACATATCCTAATACGATTATCGAGCTTAGAAACTACAACAATGTTTGAGATCCAAGGAGAATAATCAATAGGTCAAATGAAGCCTTCATCAAGGAGTTTTCTGAGCTCTGCTTTAACATGCAAGGCTATGTTAGGGTGCATTTTTCTTATCTTTTGATGAACGGGTTTAGTGTTTTCAGCAAGAATGATGTTGTACATTACAATTTTCAAGTCAATTCCTAGCATATCAGAATATTTCCAAGCAAATATTTCAAGAAAATCATGAAGTAAAGTTGTGGTGTCTTCTTGTTCTTCATCAGTCTTAAGGCACTTCCCAATTTTAATAACATTGTATTTATCATCAATTTCCATTGGTACATCAATGATATCTCCTAAAGGGAGTGCATTGGATTGAGGAGCTTTAGACTCATAGTTTTTTTAGTGAGATCACTTTCTTCTTTCTTGGTAACAATCATGGCACAAGGAAGACTTTTTATGAAAGTAGTAGAGGATGTGCTATCATAGACTCCTAACATTTTTTCAAAGTTTCATCACTATCCACATACTTCCATGATGGTGGCATGTTCATATCAAGCAATTCAGTATGTTTGATTCTAAGTGGGTACTTTGGTTGGCATGTAATAGGATTGATGTTTAAAGATTGTCATTGAGTAGCTTTTGTCATTTTAGCAAAAGAATATCCCAATCCAGTTTTTGTTTCTTGAGTATTAGGTTCGATAGGGACACAAATTCCTTGTTCATGTTTGCCACATCCTTTTCCAGTATATCTTAGTTGTTTCACGAGTTCACAGCCTTTTCCATAAATTCATTCCATTTATTTTAGATTAGGCAGAGATTGATAATCTATCTCATCAAAATTTGTAATGTATGTTTCATTTTCTTCCAAAGTAGAAGAGATAGATGTTTGAGAGGATTGTTCAGAATTTTGAGTTGACTTGATTTTTGGTTGTTCGTGTTTCTCATCTATCTTTTGTGTGATTATGTACTCACCCATAAATGAAGGTGTGAATTATAAAGATCCCCAATCATCACCAAATAATTTAGATGGTGATTTTTCATCATTGTGTTCTACTTCAAGAGGATCTATGTTGGATGTTGGAATTAATGTTTTCAAAGGACTTGTGGCCCCTTTTTCAAGATGCAAGAAACTTTTAGGTTCAAGGTCTATGTCAACTTGATAAATGTGATTGTTATAGACATTTCATGATACGATGAAGGGTTGAAGGCACTACATTCATCTCATGAATCCATGTTTTTCCTAAAAGAATATTATATGAGAGATCATAAGGCATGACATGAATAGGAGTTTGCAAAGTAGCCACTCCAATCGTAATAGGTAAAGTGATTATATCGAGCAGTTACTTTTTTGTATTATCAAATCCTCGAATGGATATAGAATCAAGTATTATTTGTGACTTATCAACATGTAATCAATCAAGGAGATTCACACTACACACATTGAGGGTAGAACCATTATCGATAAGGGTTTGTTTAACACCTATGCAATTGAATTGAGCAATTATCATAAAGGATTCATTTTGTTTTCACAAATTTATAGGAGGGAGCTCATGTTGATGGAAAGTAATATCTAGATTGGCTTGGTTCATTCCATGGATAAGAGCTGCCACATCATTTAGAGTTGTACCAGGAGGAACAACAATTTGTTGTAAGGAATTTTGAAGAATAGTGTGATAATTGGGGGAGTTCTAGAGTAAATCCCAAAGGGAAATATTTGCAAGAGTATTCTTTAATTGTTCAACAAGATCATACTCCTTTTTGTGTTGTAGGTAATGAGGAGCACTAAGTGGATTAGGTAAAGGTAAGAAGGGTGGGATTGGTTGGGGCAGTTGTGGATTGTTTTAGGTATTATATGTGTGAGCAACAATAACATTACTAGATTGCTGCAACACATTAGTTTTAGGTGGGTAAAGGGTGTACTCAGGTTTATTTGAAGGATGGATTTTATGTGAGGTTGGGTAAAGAATGAGTTGAGGTTGAATTACATTAACATCCTTAGTAGTAGATGTCTCACAACAAACCTTAGTGGATGATTTGAGTGAGATGAATTCTTGGAGAGATTCATTTAAAAAATCCATGTCATCACGACTAAAGGGTTTGAGAGGAAGATTATCATGAATTAGTTTAAGATGTCCAACATCAAAGGTGTTAATATTCATTATACCAGGTTTGGCACAACAAACCTTAATGGATGACTTATTCGAGATGAAGTCCTGAAGGGCTTCATCTAACAAGTCAAAGTCATCACAACCAAAAGGTTTGACAGATATATTATTGTCATGCGGTTTACGCTTCTCATTGCAAGCATTAGAGGATGAAGTGAGTGAGAGGAAGTCTTAAAGAACTTCATCTAACTTGTCAATGTCATCACTACTAAGAGGATTGTATGAGATGTTGTTTCTAAATTGAATAATTTTTCTAAAAGATTGTTTTGATGTTTTAGTCTTTGCTTTTTATTTTTCAATGAATTTGACCTAAAAGAGTTAGGGATAAATACTGAAAAGGAAATTTGCAAAAATATAAAACTATCCATAAATTCCATGAAAGAAAATAAAATTATGCTAAGGAAATAGAAAATAACTAAACTGTAACATAAGGTAAACTATAGAAAATAGAAATGTACAATGCAAGAAATTAAAATCTATAAATTCTGATGCAAAAACTACAGAGGGACTGATTCACCCAAGGTGGCAAATGAGTCGTAGGGAAAGTATTTTTTTGGATTTTTCTATTGTTTTTGGAGTTTTCTAAGGTTATTAGATCTGAACAATGTAGATACAAATGGAAAATTCAAAACTTTGGAATGATTCAATGAAATAATAGGCAATAATGAACTCTAAATGATTCTTTCACTAATGCAATGCTTTTGAAAATTCAAAAACAAAACAAAAACAATACCCTAATTGAATGTTGATGCAAATGAAGTCTAAGATGTAAGATGAAAATGGAATTAGAAAGCTAATATGTTCAAAATGCAGGTTCGCCAAAATGAATCGTAGATTTTTGGCTCTCTAGTACTTTCTAGCACTTCTAGGGTTTTTCACCTAAAAGGAGAAAGCAAGGGCCAAAGAATCTAGCTAGTTCACTCAAATTAGGAAATGTGTGATGTTATTTAAGACTAAATGGAATGATATGAATGAAAAACATAAGATTGATGCAATGTTTGAAAACATAGTGGCGTTTGCAAAAAGCTTGAAAGAATGAACAAGAATGCAAATTAAACAAAACAGAAGGTTGTTCTTCAGAATAAGTGCACCTACGAAACTAAAGGAGACTGGAGAAAAATATGGAAAGCTAATGAAATCTAATATTGAGCTGATTGGGACTCATTCGCCATCTTGGGTGAATCAGTCCTAGTTATGGGTTTTAGTGCACAAATACTATTTTTTGTCAACTGGAAACCAGGATCTGCATCTGACTAAAAATGGCACCACATGTGGGACTTATTTTTCATACATGGTGAATTAGTCCACTTTCAATTTTTTGCAGCCTCAAATCCTTGTTCTCCACCATGACACCTATACAACAATTTATGATGGAGATCTGAGTCGGGATCTCAGAAAATTCCTACAAAATAGCTTAAAATTGTTTGTTAAATGGGGGTTTTCCTAATGGGGGGTTTTCCTTGGTCAAACCCCGAGTTGGGTAATCAAACCTTAAATGAATAAAAATCTACATAAAACCCTAGCCTTAGATGTGTTAAAGACTAAGAAAATCTCAAGTATATCAAAAACCCTATTCTATTATGCAAGACTAAGACATGAAAATATTATTTGAATGGTGCAAGATCTCAACCCTAGAAATCTCACAACACATAAAAAATGGAGATAGAATGACTTGCAAATGGAATGCAAATGAAATATAAACTTTAGTCTAAAGATAGAGAAGCAATGGAGGATGGAATCACTTTGAAAACAGGTCATTAGGTGTGATTTGATGGCTAGTTGCATCTCCTGAACCTAGATTTCTCCATGATTTACCATAGGCATCCATCAACAACTCTTTGCAATGTTGAACTTTGATCCAATAATTGATCTTCAAACCTTAGTTTTGTTGCCTTAAAACTTTAGCCTTACTCATAAAACTTGTTGTAGAAGACTTGACTTTAGAAATTGATTTTTTGAAATGACTAAAAAATGTGAAAAATGAATTAAAATGAGTATTTATAAGCAACAACACCTAAGTTTCCTGTTATTTATACCTAAGGGGTCGACATTCACCAAGTATTTAAGTTGAATTAATAAAATTCCCACTCAAAATTGATTTTTCCCTCAAAAGGGACTCATTTACCACCCTTGGCAAATGGATCCCACCAGAGGGGACTCATTTTCCCAAGGTGGCAAATGGGTCCCACTATTAATTTTTGAAGGTGGATTTTCAAGATATGAAAGAGTTAAGTGTTATTTGTCAAGTTTTATGTGATTTCTCAGGTGAAACGGGCCTCTAGATAAAAAAATAATGGGTCTTAAGGGCCTATAAATGTTGTTTTGGAGAATAAATAGTGTAAAGGTATTCAAAAATGGGTCCAATTAGACATGAAATTGTCTCTTTTCACAAGAGGGTCCAATTTTCTGTCACAGGTAGAAAGTAGAATAAAAATGGAAGATGGGATCACTTAGGAAACAAGTCATTAGGCTTGGTTCAATACCTAGTTGCATCTTCCCAACCTAGAATCCATCATGATCTTCCATAGGCATCCATAATTAATCCTTGACAATGCTAGATCTTGAAATGAAAGTGAGGTTGAACACTTACAAAAACACTATTATGCTACTCCAAGACTTCAACTTTGCTTGCACCTTGCTCTTGAATGCTTGAAACTCTCTCTTGAAAACTCTAAATCTAGGTGATATTCTTTTACTTCAAAATTCTAGGTAAAATAATGATACAAAACCTTAGATTTATAGGCATCTTATCTAATTTATCGTTTATTAGATCCCAAATGCTGACATTTGCCAAAAAATTGAATTAAAAACCTTAATTTTCCACTCAAAATGCTAAAAAGGGCCCAAATTAAACTCATACCTCCAAGGTGGCATATGGGTCCCACCTAAGGAGACTCATACACCCAAGGTGGCATATGAGTCCCACCCTAGTTTTCAGGGTGAGAAAATGTCATGGTGTTAGAAAATTAAATGTATGTGTTGAATTTGTCAGGATTTCAGTTGAATTAAGCCTTGAGATCTGCAATAAAGGGTCTTGGGGGCCTATTAATAATGATTTAAGGGATATAAATGCAAGGGTACTAAAATAGATCCAAATTAAGTGTGAAAATATACTATCGCCAACAAGGGAGTACAATTTTCTACACTACATGATCAATATACCAAAAATGCAACACAAAGTTTAATATGTGTGAACAAAGTAAAACAAATAATAAAATATATTCCCCCACCTTAAAAATAATACATGAAAAAAGGTAGAATAAAATGATATAATACAAGACATGAGAGCTTGCTGGGAAACCCTATGCCAAATGATATGTTCTCAACCACACATGACAAAACGTTGCCCCCAAAACAAAGCCACATAATTAACAAGACAAAGATAGAACATGAGGGGCACTCTAAAAGTTTATAAAGAACAAGGATAAAGAACAAGGACGGAGAGTTTTTAAAAATCAACTCTAAAAAGAAATTGAGGGTCTTTGTTCTTACCGAAAAAGTGGCACGGCTCTTTGTTTTAACCGGAAAGCAGCGTTGCTTTTTTAGAGAAAATGTTGCATGTGGTTAAACATTGTTAATGTTATATACTTGGATTTATATTAAAATAACCTCAGCCTGAAGCAGCCAACAGGTAAGAGTTAAACCCGTTGATTGGCATGACAACAATTTTTTGATTAGCCGAATGACGTATAATGCTAATATGATGAATGCTTCTCTAAATATAATCGAGTCTTGGATCCATTTATTATGCGTTTTTGTTAGTTTTCAACTATGTTCACATGGTATACTTCTCTACTGTTGTACAGCTTTTATTCTGGCATTCGACGCAATCAATGCTGAACTATGTTTGCCATAGGTGGATTGAGAAGCTTCCTATTTAATACTCAAACAACAAAAATGAATGCAAAGCATATCTGCTAGTAGTGGGTAGTTGTCATGAGAACTAAAAGGTTTTTCCATACGTGGTTTCTGCGTTGTTTATACAACAAAAATGCAGATATGACAGAAAGAAACCGAGATTGTGAAACGAAGCTCTGGGCCGATAAATCATCTTCTATAATTGTTGCAGAAGCAAACAGTAAACGAGCTTTCATGGAGAATAGGCAGAAATTTTTCAAGGGACTCATAAAAGCGAGGGAACTGTATGCAAGATCCGTACGGTCCTTCCAGGTTAGTAAAGAATTCTTCATACATCAGCGAAAAATAGTACAGAATATGGAGAAGAAAGACAAAGCGCAAGAGAATAAAGAGCAAGAAAATGAAGCAACACATGGTGGCCGAGGAATGTCCTTTGGGGACATTTTAAAGTGCAAAAAAGCCATGTTAAGGGAAGCCAAGCCTGTGAAAAATGATCAGGTTTTAAATAGCGAGGAATATGAGAGAATGTTGAATAGGAAACCAGAGAAGCCTAGGAACAGGACAGCTCGACGGTCCTTTAGAAAATATAAAACTCGACAGCTTGCATGGTACCCAGAGCTAGAGGCTATACCAGAACTGCGCACGTTCCAATAGGAAAGAAACCTTGAACCCTAAAAAAATCCTTTTCATTTGTAAACATTTTGGCTTTTAGCTGTAATTCTGTCAAGCTTAAATGTCACCACGTTAGCAGGAGAGATAGTGGGTGGCTTATAAAATAGTCTAAAAGCTAACAATATATTTGTTATCAGTCTAACTGTGTAATAAACAGTGATAAGCATAAAGTTATGATATTCCTATGAGGATTCAACAGTGTTTCAGAAGAACTCATCTCTCATGATAATGAATGGTCTGAGATGAAGCATTGAACTTGTTCGGAAAGTCATTCATCCTTTACAAATTAGGGGAAAGGATCCATAGCTGAGTATGTTTCAGTAATTGTTATAGTATTTGTTTATTTAATGTCCAATATCTTTGACAATATTGAACCACTAGTTGTGATTTTAAAGTTATTAGTATTGATGATAAGTACCAATAATTGAATAATATGTATTCCTTGGATCTAAAAAGCAACAAATCATGTGATGTCACACCAGCACACCAATGAAACATGATTTAGTGCACAAGTATCAGTCCCACTTTTTTTTTGGGACCTTCTTGGACACCTCGACAAAACGCATGTTGATGTGGTATCATATTTGAGGATGTGACCCTGAAACCTTAGTTATAAGCAAGGGCATTGCCAAGCAAGCTGATATAAAAATTTGAGAATTTTTAAAAATTTCCATATAGGATTTTGACAAGTGTGAAGTTAAGGTTCTCAACTACCAGATCCTCTCCCCTATTTGAAAAATTAAGATTTTAGAAATTCATTTATGAAGTTTGAAAAAAAAATTCAATTATGATAATTTGTGCTCTGTATTTCCTTCCCATCTGTAAAATCTCTAAAAGCCCATTTGACAACATTTCATGCATGAGAAATTTATGTAGCGCTTACATGTTTGTTAACTTTTAGAGGAGGTCGAAACATACTGTAGTTAATAAGCAATCAATAACTTATTAGTCAATGTTATTCAATAATGTCTCTGGTTTTCTTCATTCGGCTTATTCATAGTAATTTAAATTAAGGGGCCACCAACTCGGAAAGGTAGCATGTTTTTCAAAATGAATAATTTTGTTTTCATCTCTTAAATATGATATAAATTAGTAACATTAAAGGTGTTATTAAATAATTTATAAGTTTGAATATTGCTCATTTAATGGTTAGAAATTAGATAGATTTTGTGAAGATTTAATATTAAACAATATTTGTTCACACAATAAATTATATTTAAAATGTATTAAACAAAAAATTAAAAGAAATTGATTTGTCAATTTTTATTATATATTATTAAAAGTTTTATTTTATCAATGTAATTGAATGTTTTTAATTTATTTATTATCACAATAAATTTGCATACAATTATAATATCTTTATTATAATAGAAATAGTAGTTAAAAAAAATACATAAATATTATGATCATATCTTATAAGAAATTATATTAATATATTATATTATAATTATTTGTGTGAACATAACAATATATTATTTTAAAAGAAAATTAAAATTATGATGATATGTATACACTAAAAAGAAAAATTTCATTATAAGTACTAATGAGCCTTTGTACCAATTTTCCTATTACTTATATTGTGAGCTAATCCTCACCGTGTTTTTTCCTTCATTGGGTTTTCCATGTAAATCGGGTTTTCTCTTGTGTATGGTGTTGCTATTTTAGTTTCTATTATGTGCATTCCATGTTTAATCATACTAACAGAATAAGGGTTTAATGAATGCATGTGAATTTGATTACTATTGAGGGTTTTGAAGGTTTAATTTACAACAACTGATGCACCACTCCCCCCTTCTCAATTGTATTGTTCATTTCACCATATATTTGGTGAATTCACACCATTAAACAAAGCTTCTACATCATTTGGTTGTGCACTAGGAGGGACAAAAAAATTGCAAGAGATTTTGAAGCATGCAATGATAAAAAAAATTGATGTTTGAATTGAATCCCACAAAGAGATCTTAATAGGAGTAGCATGAGATTGTTCTACAAGATCATACTCCTTTCAACTATGTTGGGTTAAACAAGGTGCATTAGGTAAAACAGGTTGTGGGAGTGGTATTGATTAGGGAATTGCATCCATTTTTCTTGGTTGGTTTTTATTCCTTTTATTGTATGTATGAGTAACAATATGATAACTTGGTTCTTGTGACACATGATTACTAGTGAGTTGTTTCGTAAAGTTTAGGATATGGCCATGAGATTTGGGATGTCCTATAATGAGAGGAAATTTAGGAGGTCCAATAATTAGAGGAATTTTAGGAGATCCAATAATTAAAAGAGTTTTTGGAGGTCCAATTACTAAAGAAGATATAATATCCAATTGTGGGTTCATAACCTCAACGTAGTTGACTACTTGATGATTTTCTACCGATGGTGGATCTAATGTCCACTTAGCATATTCATCTATTGAATCCATCTCATATTACTTTGAAAGAGATATATCAATTCTTTCATACTCTCATCCAAAAATATCTTCCTATGTAGCAAAGGTATTAGGAAAGAAAAAAAAAAATCTCATGATGCTCAATGATTGGATTTTCTAACACCAACATATCTTCTTCACAAGTAGGTATGATACTAAGAGAAGAAAAACTATGATTTTCATGATTTTCAATGATTGAATTCTCTTTTACCAAGCTAACCTCACACATAGGATAGATAGTGGGAGAGGGATGAATGAGAATAACAAGAGAGGAGAAATAAACTCATTTTCACATGCTTGTACCAAAAATTCCTTGAAATGCTTAACAGATTTGATAATATAACATGAATTGTGATAACAAAATATTTTTGCATTGAGAACATTATGTTATGTCCTATGGATCAAGATATCAATTTTTTTTAGCATAACAGACAGTTACAACATAGATATTCAGAAACTCAGTCCAAATCTGAGTAGAGATTAGAGATGATATTTTTGACATAAAATTTAGGCTCAATTTGATGGGACAACATCGAAGGCGACTATGTCCTACATAGCTTTTTGTAAAATTTATTTTGAGTGTGTATAATAATATTTTATAGTTCCTATTTCCATGTGTGTATAGGACTGACAGTAAATTACTTTTTTTTTTTTTTTTTTTAAAAGGGGTAAAAACTTTATTGAAAATCAGAAGAGAGAATTACAACAAAACCAAGGGGCTAGCCCCAGAAGGCCAAAGAAACACCAAAGCAGGAACAAGAACAAAATCAACTATCTTCCAATATCTTTTTATCCTCATCAAGGACTCTATCTAGGTCCTGACGTAACTCAGGGGAGACCTGCCTCCAATCCTCAATCTTCCAGCTAGTATCATGCTCAGAAGCCCATTTAGCCAAGCAGTCAGCAACCCGATTCCACTCCCTCGGGATATGAACAAAAGAAACTGCCTCCATCCTGGAGCAAACCTAAAGAATATTTTGAACAACTGAAGCCAACTGCCAATTAATATCAGACATCTTTCTCTCATTCAACAGATTAATCAAGATTTGTGAATCAACCTCACAAATAACCTTATGCCATCCCAAAGCAAGGGCACGTTCCACAGCATAAAGAATCGCCAAGCCCTCCATGAGATTGACTGTCTTCTCCCCCTCATGAATAGAGAAAATAAAAATCACTGAACCCCTTGAATCTCTGCCAACCCCACCAATCCCAACAGGCCTAGGGTTACCTCTAGAAGATCCATCTGAATTGATCTTCAAGACTCCATTTGGAGGGGGAAGCCATCTACCCAGCCGTTGCACTCTCTTGGCCCCAAGTCTACCTCTTTTGGAACCCCCAGAAGAAGAATGTCTCCCCTGAAGTCCCAATCTATCAACCAGCTCAGCATCCTCTTTCCCCAGGGGGAAGGGCACTTCGCACTTGGCCACAACCGACTCCTGTATCGTACCTAATATACGGATCCACACCTGCTGAACCACCAAATTAACACCACAGAAAACTCTACGATTCCGCTCCAACTAGGTCTGCCAAAGAAGAAAAGTAGGGCCCGCATACCAAACATCCTACAAAAAGGAGGCCGACGAGGGGGGTCTTCCCATACTATCCCAGAACTCCACCAAAGAAGAAGCATGAACACATGGTTTCTTCCAAACCTCCCACCACCAATGCCAAAGTTGAACAACAAAGGGACAACGAAAGAACAAGTGTGAGGATTCCTCTTTCACCTTTCCATAGAGAACACAAACTAAAGGCCCCTGGAAACCCCGCTTATGAATGTTATCCCAGGTCAAGCATCTATTCCATGCTAAAGTCCAAACAAAACAATTACATTTAGGCCATGATAGCTTACTCCACACCCTCTTCCACCACTGAACCTCAGCCCTAGCCAACTTTTGATCCAACAACACCTGGTAGCCCCAAGCAACAGAATAACTCCCCTTGGGGTTATGAGTTCAAGCAATAATATCCTCTTCCCATAGAGAACTACAACACCTACTAGAAAGAATCGCGTTAAGCTCAACCCTGCCTTCCTCCTCACCCACATCCGGCCACAAGGTGGGGTCCTTCCAACAAGCCTTCTCCAACCGCCCATAAGAAGAAAAGGACTTGAAGTCACTCACATGAGACCAGCCAGCTGCAAGAAAACTTTGGCTCAACGGAATCAGGTGAGGAAACTAAGAGATAAGCAGAGCGAAACCATCCCAAGAGTTAGACCAAAAGAGAGATTTTGAACCCTGATGACAAATCCAGAATAAACCCTCCTTAATGAGCTTTGCACCCTTCTGAAGAGTACTCCAAATTGCTGACCCTCTCCCCTCAAGAGGATACCTAAGGAGATCATGCTGAGGAACGCTAGGGAAATACTTATGAGATATTATCCTGGCCCACACCTGATCCTGCTCCACACACCAACACCAGAAAAGCTTAGCAGCCATAGCCACTCCAAACAGAGAAGAATGACGAAGTCCCAAACCACCATACTGCTTAGGACTACACACCTCTTCCCACTTGACCAGGCTCCACTTGGAGGATGACAAGCATCCAGCCCATAAAAAATGTCTCTCAAGAGAGTCCAACTCCTTCAGAAACTCAACCGGAGCCACTTGAAGCATACACCTGTAAATAGGGAGAGCTTGAACAACTGATTTAAGAAGCTAAACCCTTCCAGCAAAGGACAACCATCTATGAGTCCAATGATTGACTTTCACCCGGAACTTATCAATGATATTCTGCCAAGAACCCTTGGGAAGATGACCAACAGAAATTGGAATGCCTAAATACATAAAAGGGAGAACCCCTATCTGAAATCTCAAAATGTTAGCAATTCTTCTCTAAATGGGGGCAAGCGTATTGAAGAAGAAGATGGAAGACTTATCTTCATTAATCAGTTGCCCCGATGCCACCAAGTAAACATCCAACAATTGTCTCAAAAAAGTAGCTTCCCTGACAATAGCCATCCCCATCAAAGCAGTGTCATCCTCAAACTATAAATGAGACTGCGGAGGCAAGTCTCCACCCCAATGCCATCCCTGAATGCTGCCTAACCCAACATTTCTTCTCAGCAACCGCCCAAGACCTTCAGCAAAAAGAAGAAATAGGTACGGGGATAGAGGGTCCCCTTGGCGAAGACCCCGAGATGCTCCAAAAAGTTCAGAGTGATCTCCATTTATCAGTACTGAGAAGGATACAGACGTAACACAACTCATAACCCATTGGATCCATTCAGCACAAAATCCAAAAGCACAAAGGATCTTCCGAAGGAAGGACCATCTAACCCTATCATAGGCCTTAGCCATATCCAATTTAATAAACATAGTCTTCTCATTGGAGCAGGCCATAGAGTGGATGGTCTCAGTAGCAATAACAACCCCATCCAAAATTTGTCGCCCAGCAACAAACCCACTTTGTTCCTCCGAGATCAACACTTTAAGCCACTTCTTCAATCTCTCTGCCATTAACTTCGCAATAATCTTATAAACCACATTGCAAAGGGAGATAGGCCTAAACTGAGTTAACCTATCCACACCTTCACACTTGGGAATGAGAGCAATGAAAGTGGAATTAAGAGCACGCAACATCTGCTTGTTCCTCTGGGATTCCTGAACAACCGCTAGAAGGTCCAATTTTATGATTTCCCAGAACTCTTGGAAGAACTCTATTGGGAAACCATCCGGGCTAGAAGCTTTGCCCCTCTTAATTTGAAACACAATCCCCTCCAGCTCCTCTAGAGAAATCTCCCTCATCATATCCTCATTCTCCTCCCTGGAGACCAATTGAGGGACACACGAAAGAACCTGTTCCTCCTTGAGAATCCTCTTTGAAAAGAGCAGCAAAATACTGTAAAGCTTCAGTCATGATTTCCTGAAACGAGACAATACAATCCCCTCTGTCATTTACTAACACAAAGATAGTGTTACCATGCCTCCTAGCCTTCACAGAGTTAAAGAAAAAAGCAGTATTTTTGTCCCATTCCTGCAACCAATCAATCCGAGCCTTTTGCTTCCAATATATCTCCTCACGTAACTCACATTCCTCGACCACCTTCAAAGTTCTAGCCTCTTCTTTCAAAAGATCCTCCGTAACCCCAATATCCCGAATCAATCTTGTAACATTATTTAACTCTTCTTGGGCAGCGGCCTTATCATGAAAGATATTGCCGAAACACCGATGATTCCACCTTTTAAGCTGATACTTGACAAATTGAAGAAGCTTAGCAAAGATATACATTGCAATACCAAAAGCAGGTCTACCAATCCTCCACCACACACCCACTTGGTCAAAAAGAGTAGATTCTCGTAACCACATAAGCTAGAATTTGAAGGAAGGAGAACGAGAAGCACGAGCAGAGATGATGCAAAGCTTGATAGGCCAGTGGTCCGAACCCCTCCAATCCAAAATTTTAGAGGAGGTAGACCATAAGTCACCAACCCAATAACAAGAGACCAAGAACCGATCAAGCCTCTCAGCAACACAGTCTTCACCAGTTCGCCTATTATTCCAAGTGAAACGACCATTACTGGGCTGAACATCCATAAGATTTAGATCAGAAATGCTATCCTTGAGAAGCAAAGCAGAAGGCTCCAATCGAGCAATTCCACCCCTCTTCTCAGACAACTCCACAATAGCGTTGAAATCCCCAGCCAGAATCCATGGGTGGAAAGGAGCCAGGCTACGAACATATCGAAGATGAGACCAAAGAAGCTGTTTACCCTGATACTCAATAGGTGCATACACATTGGAGAGGAGAATACATTCTCCAGTCACCGAGCAAGAGGCCACCAATGAAACTGCTGATCTTGAAGACAACCACCAGAGAGGGCTAATCCTCTGTGGATTCCATAAGCAAGCCACCCCCCCAGACACACCCTGAGCTCCAACACACTGACACTCACCATACTTCCACAACTTAGGTACCATATTCACCATACTCTCCATGGAAAGCTTAGTTTCCTGAAGAAAAAGAACATCCAGAGATTGATTCCTAACCAAATCACGAACAGCTTTTTGTCGGGGGCCACTATTCAGGCCCCGCACATTCCAGGATATAACAATCATTTCTGGGTACACAAGAAGTGAGAATCCAGGGGCTTAACTACCCCTGACTCCACCAGAATCTCCCCAGTTGACTTAATCTTTTCTAAATCCTTTTTCCTACCCAGCTTGGGGTTCTTCTCCCCAACCCCTTTCTTTAGATCCTTTTGTAAAATACCCAAGCGAGAAGAGGAACTGGAGCTCTTTCCAACTTCCACACCAGTCTTTATAGGCAAGGGAGAACCCTCTCCCCCCTTCGTCAAAGTCTCATGCACAGGATCCGGTCCAGCCGAAACAATCAACTGCTGATCCGAGTCCATCTGCCCAGCACCTGATTCCTGCACAACCTGAATAACCTCCAAAGGAGGCCCATTCTTTTCCAAACCCAAAGCTCCTTGATCCAAGTCCATCAACCCTGGATTCACTTCCTGTTGGTTGAGATCATCCAATACCTCAAACCTGTTAAAAGAAACATCATCTTGCCGCTCCCCCAAAGTCCTCTTCTGCCCCCGATTTCTGTTGCGAGCTTTGACAGGAATAAATCCATCCTCTGCCATTTCATCACCCAGAATAGACCCCTTCCCCTTATCCGCCCCAGGTGGGTTGCGAGGAGTTTGACCAGAATGGGTCCCTACTGGCTTAGCCTTAGGGCACCTACGCTGCAAGTGTCCATACTCATGACAAAATCGACACCGAAAAGGTAAAGTTTCATAGTCTATCTGTTGCACCCATGTATATGATCCTGCACTCACCTCTACAGAATCTGGCAATGGCATGCTTAAGTCAATTTCTACACAAACACGGGCAAAAGTCATTACCTTTTTAAACTGCGTCTGTTGTGAAGACCCAACTGGTTTACCAAGCAGTGAAGCCACCAAATGAAGGACATCCTCACGCCAACATTCGACAGGAAACCATGGCAGACGAACCCACACTGGAACCCTACTCGGGAGTTCCTCAGTCGGATTGAAACCCGCATGCCACGGCTTCATAAACAAACCCACTTGGTTATAGAAATAGGGACCCCCCTCAAAGATCCTATTCCGATCGGCCATGCAATCAAATGAAACCATAAAGTAATTATTAGCTAGGAGTCTAATCTCCATTTCTCCTTCCGGCTGCCAAGTCCTCTGAGCCCAAGATTCCAAAAATTGCAACGAGATCCTTAAACCCATAAACTTGCAATAAAAGGAGTGTTTCGAATAATACTCAATATCATCCGCCAACAACTCCATCGGGATAACCAATTTCGGTCTCTCCTTACATCTTTCCAAACATCCATTAATTTTTGTAACTCTAGGTCCTCCAGACAGTCCAGAACTATTCATCTCCTGGTCTGAAGCAAATAGATTATTATCAAAAACCTTTGTCCCCTGCGACGATGGTTTAGATCCAAAGGCAAGCCGGAAATCCATCCCAGGTCTACCCCAGATGAATCCCCACGAGACATGAATCCAAGACAAGAGCTCAAGTGGGCATGCAAGCCCCCGAGACGAGAAAGCACAGACAGCACCCTTCGCAAGGCAAAGCAAATTCCCTCGGGCACCAAACCACAGCCCACCAAAATTCAAGAAAAATGGACAAAAGGTAGCTCCACCCCAAACCGAGGCACCACTCAGCACGAAAAACAAATGCGCCGCACCAAACCCTACTCTCCTCACCCAACAAACAAGCCCCACACGGATCTTGCCAGAAGATAGCACTTTCCTGAGAACCGACACACCAAAACTCGCCACCACACCACCCGTTGCAGAGAAATTGCCCGACCACACCAATCGGCAAGCAAAGGACTCCTCCAGCGCAGCAAAGGAACCTGACCCCAAGAAAGGCCAACCAGGGCCCAACTTCCCCCAAACACGAACTCAAAACCCCCCTCATGCCGCAGTCAACGAGAGCGAGAAAGTGAGCTGGGCCGGGCCCCTAGCTCGGCCTAAACAGATCCGCCATCCAAGAAAAATCTTATTTAATATTAAGGTTTGGGCCTTGGTTGTTGGCACTCTGAGCAAGAAGACCCACCAGTTCACCAAAGGCCTCCCCTTAATAGGAGGGTAAATAAAACTCCATTGTTACGGTGAAAGTGACCCCATGAGGTTTGAACCTTGGTTGTTGGCTCTCTGAGGCCAAAAATTTAAAATTAAGGTTTGGGCCTTGGTTGTTGGCACTACAGGCAAGAAGCCCCACCAGTTCACCAAGGAGCCTCCCCTTAATAGGAGGGTAAATAACAAACTCCATTGTTGACGCGGTAGAGAGTGACCCCGCGAGGTTTGAACCTTGGTTGTTGGCTCTACAGGCAAGAAGCCCCACCATTTCACCAAAGGGTCGCCCCCAAAATTTAATATTAAGGTTTGGGCCTTGGTTGTTGGCACTACAGGCAAGAAGCCCCACCAATTCACCAAGGAGCCTCCCCTTAATAGGAGGGTAAATAACAAACTCCATTGTTGACGCGGTAGAGAGTGACCCCGCGAGGTTTGAACCTTGGTTGTTGGCTCTACAGGCAAGAAGCCCCACCATTTCACCAAAGTGCATCAACAGTAAATTACTTTCAAAAATTTACCCAATTTATGATTATTTAATTCAAAATGCTAGTGTGCAACAATTTGAAAATGTTCAAGTAATAGATGAAAATTTTAAATATAATTTCCATATATAAGATGCAAAAAATTACTAATCCTAAGATAAAAAAAATTGAAAATGATAATATTGATGGCTTTTTGAAACAAAAATATGCAAATTTTCACCATTTGAGCTATATGCAAGATGCCTAAATGAATGCAATGAATAACTTTAGATTTGATTGATGATGAAAATTACCTAATGCAGATTTGTAGATGTAATGTAAATGTAAATTAGACCTAAAAAGATTGAAATTAACCTTATTGCATCATATACCGCAATATTATTTATAAATTTTTGAAATTTATACTTTAATGGTACAAAAATGGATGCCTAAATGAACAATGCAAAACAATGCAATGTTAATCCTAGATCTAGGATGAATTGCTTCATATTTAAGAAGGTTTACAATGTTAATGCGTTGAGTTCACTAAAATGAAATTAAGATAAAGATGAACCCCTAGGATTTTACTCTAGGGTTTAGGAACTTTTCATAGCATTTCATTTAGAGGGTTCAAGTAGTGGGGGTTTGATGGATTTGGACAACATATAGGATTGACTTAAAACCTAAAATGTGTGTCAACCTTCCCTTGACCAAATTTGGAATGGATCTTGGAATGAAATTCAATGATTCAACTATGTTAATGATGTGAATGAATACTCTAATGCAAAAATATAAAATCTAGTCATAGAAAAATTTTAACTTTGAAAATAGACTGAGAAAAGTTTTGTACACATATGATATAAATTTGTAGTTAAAAATGGAGGACCAAGTCACCGTAGGTGACTATGTCACAGTAGATAAGTTTTGCATCTAATTTCTTAGTCCTCTAATGTCTAATCTAAGCCTTCTTTTTCTAGGTATCAAATTTTTAGATCTCCATTGAGTGCATAGATAATTGAGTATCTGTAAGTTTTTGAGGTGTAGGGTTTGAATGAAAAATTGAATAATTGACCTCCAAAATTATCCCAATCTTCTTTAGATATTAAACTTGCACGTTCAAAGAGATGGAAAGGGTTGCACCATAAATGGGCTTTCCTCAGTTAAAATTCATGTTGGTGTTTCCACCTCCATAATTGTAATGTCAATAAAAGGATTCTAAATGATAAATAAAGGATGAAAAAATAATGGATGTAGCTCACCTTTCAAAAATGGCTTCCTTGAAGGACTATTTATTGATACAAATCTCATCAAGGATTTGATTGTTTCTTGTTTTATTTGTTTGAATACCTACAAGGGTTAGATCTCACAAAAACTATAATCAAATAAACATGAAAAAACTCACATAAACTTTGACATGATTCTTTTCTATTGAATTATTCAAATAAATCTACTCTTGACTACTCTTGAATTGATAATAATTGCTCTTGATCATTCTCTTGATCACAAATTTCCACTTTAATGCTAGATATCTTTCAAATGATAAGCTGACTATGCATTTATACACAATTAGTCTAATTTTCATGAAAATTAAATCTTGATAGCCTACATTAGACATTTTAAATACAAATAATGAAAATTTTACTTTGACATATTCAATTTTGGATGCAAAATAGGGGGCCTAATTTTCCCTAGGCTATTGGGTCCCAAACCTATTTTGTAGGACTTAAGGTGTTATGGACAAAATATTAAATGATTTCTTTTGTTTTCTTCATGCAATTTCTCAATAAATTAAAATGGGCCACAAAATTTATAATTGAGGAAATTAAGTGCACAATTAGGTCCAAGCAATTGTAGGGGAGAAAAACATAGTTTGAAATTTTCATGGGTGACAATTTACATTGCAACACTTAGTTATTAATAAAAAATGACCATTTCAGGTGGATGTGATGTTCCTCTTTGTTGTTGATTGCAATGGTAAAGATAAAGAGTCTAGATATATCTTCACTACAGGAATAGAAGAAGCATTACACTACATCATCCATACATCCAATTGAAATGGAGTGCCTATTTGGAAACCATTAGAAAGTATCATATAATTTCTAACCATATTGTATACCTCCCTCAAAAAAAATTGTAAACCTAAATCAAAATCAATTTACTTACAAGAGAAAATTTCATGCCAAATGAGGGATATGTAGTATACTATTGATCCCTTTCACTCATCCATCAACTAACCTAATTATGAGTCCTCCTTGGTTAATAATATTAGATGAGAATCATCTCCAGGGTACAACTTCCCACCATTAAATTGTTCATATCTTTTAGACCAATCTCTATGTAAGCTCATGTGAATATATGCACTAGCTTCAATCAACCATGCATATTTTAATGCATTTGTAGTAAAGTTCATGAAAAAGTAATCACCATAATTATAAGAGTACATCTTAGAATAATTATTAGAATAACTATGTATCTTTTTCTCCTTATAATATCCTCAAAAATGGTGAGGCTTACCATACATAATGTTTTTTTTCCTTTGACTTACCAAGAGATTTGATTATCTCATATGATTTATACTCAAACTTTTCTTACTAATTTTTATCCTTTAGGATTCAAAATTCCTAGGAATTTTTCTAAAATGAGTTGTAATATTAAGATTATAAGCCTTTTTATTATGATTTTGTGAAATAAATTATTGTCCTTTCCCATTATTATGTTGGGACTCTAGTGATAAATTATTTGGAAATTATTATTATAAAAATTTAATATGGATGAGAAGTAATTATTTCAAGATAATCCAAAAAAAATTCTAGTTGGTGAACATGAAAATAAGTAACATGCTACCTAAGAAGAAAAAGATACAAGTAAGTCATTTTCTTCTATTTTTGATCAATTAAAAACTAATGTATAAAAAATATTAGTAAAGGACATATTATCTAGTTATTTAGTGATATATCTATTTTTTGAGGCCTAAAATAAGGAAATATAAATGAATGCAATAATCGAGAGTACTACAAATTTGTAGATGATCTAGTAAAATAATTAGACATAAGAGAAATACAGGCTCACATTAATTAATAATTTATGGATAAGTTGAAGATAATCTGATAAAATTCCTTATATGATGAGCTAGTGATATACCTACTAGGAAAGATGAAAGTACTTATTGGTGCAAAGTTAATACTACTTGAGAAAATCAGAAAAAATATGATTACTATGTGGAAACATGCGACAATCATCTAGAGGCTAGACCAGACCATAAAGATAAGGACAAATACCTTATTTAGGAGATATGGTTTCACAACTCAATTTGCTAGAATAGAAGCTAAAAATGCAATCAATTATTTTAGTAGAAGAATTAGAATCCTAAGAAATATTGAACCACTAGATAATAAAAGAGTTTAAAACCATGGAAACAAAGGAAAATTTACAAGGATAATTGAAATAATAGATTACAATCTCATGTGAGACCTCCTCTAAACTTTCATAGATATATATAACTTAATGTTAAATGGAGTCTTGGTTACTCAAACCTTTTTCTTACTGAACTTAGGTCCAATTTCATAAAATTTCAAGAAAATAATGCTATTTCTTATGAGCATCATTTAAGGGATTTCAACAACTTGATAAATGAGTGTGAAATAGAATATTGGTATGTTTTTATGACTTTATTTGTTTAATATATGAATCAAATAACTAGAGAATGGTTTCAAAGTTGGTTCAACTCAAGCATATAATAGTGGGAGGAATTCTAGATAGTTTTTAGAGAATAATATGGTTATAAGATAGACCCTAAATTTACTACTAATAAGTTTATAAATATTTCTAATGGGTCTAATGAATCAATTTATGACTTCAATACAATATTTTTTAAATGGATTCAACAATGATCCTTGCATACATGAGACCAAATTAGTCTGTATGCCTTGTCCTGAATTGCAATACCTATAATTTCAAGATCAAATATCTTGTTAAGGTAAAAAATAATCACAAATTTACTAATGTTTATAGGGTTATTATAGACATTCAGAGAAATATTTGTAATAGGAGTGACAAGAGGATTTTTCCTTACAAAAAAGGACTATTTGTTAGTGTGTTAAGTTTAACATAGGGTAATTATTTTTTTCTTGTACTCGGTGGTTGTTCAATTGTCACATATTTTCATCACTTTATATGGCACTATTGTACATTGTGTAATATATCTCATATTAGTATTTTTCTCTGGTGAAATAGCCTTGTGTTGCTTCTCTCATTTTTGTGAATATTTTTTGTAGGTTGTGATCCTAGGCTTGGTGGTTGGAAAAAACATGTTATCAGAGCCTTCAACCTGCCCCTTCTTCAACCATTGAGAGTTTTCATCATAAGAGTTTGAGGTCATTTATTTGCTGGAGGTTATTCGGCATTTGAAATTTGTTAAATTTCAAAGTTGCCTATTTTTCTTTTTTTCCTTGATTCTACCCATGCATTTTTCTTTTTCCTAACTTCATTGGAAGGCTTGATTTTTTTGCCAGCCGTGAGGGCACTGTTGTTTGAAGGCATTGAAATTTGCAGATGCATTTTTTTTAAGAAGCTGAGGATTTTGTGATTGTTGGTGTGATCTCTATTTGGAGGCGTTTGAATTTGAGTAGGGACATGTTTGAGTCTCTCTAATTTAAGCCACAAATCCTTAGTTTCTACACTCGATTTAAATTTTAGAAGGCATGATTTAGAATTTACCAGCATATGAGTTATTTAAGTGGAGATTGTCTGGGATCTTGAGAAGGCTATGATTCTCCTTTTTGATCTGTTGAGCACAATTTTTGTTTTGGAGGCAGTGATTCAAGCTAACTGGCTGTGGTTTTTTGCTGGATGCCATTTGCATTAAAGAACCCATAATTTGTAGAGAAGGCATGTTTTCTATTAAAGAAGCGACAATTTTGTAACCTGATTTCCTTTATAGAGGCTAAAAATAATTTCCCATGTACCATTTCATTTCTTTAGAGGCTTATTCTCTGTTGGCTACTATTTATGTGATTATTGAGGCATGGTTTTGAATCCCTTCTATCCTTTTAATGATAGGAGGGTGCCAAAAATATTGGGTGAATTGGAGTTCAAATATTTGCAGTGCACTTTTGGTTTATTTGTGAAACATTTAATCAAACTTTATATTTTATAAATTTTTCACCAAATATTAATTTAGGGTTTTAGGCTGCATTGAAGGGGAAGTGGGACCAAGTTTCTTTGAAGTTTTTTTTTTGGGGATATTTATCCCACATTCTCCAAGCAGTGGAGTTCTTTTGTGTTCATACACAATTTTTTTCCATTTTTTGTTTTGAGCAAGTCTCATAGGAGGCTATCTTTCTTGTGTGCTTGGTGGATTTTTCTTGATGTCAACATGGAGATTGATTAGGCAATTTATTGCATTATATTTTTCACCAAATCAGGTTTAATTCTTTTTTGGATGTTTTTGACAACACTATATATTTAAATTTTTTTGAAGAATTTAGTTATAATGGTTTCTTTGGAGAAATGGAACTTTAGGCAATGGATTGATTTTATTCTCACTCATCTTAGTGAGGAGAATCTATTGCCATATTTTTATAATGAGGTTCCTATTCAAGGAACATGTAGTGGGTATAGTATTTGGAAAGGATATATGGCTAGACTCTTTAGAGTTATTTTTTAGCATATAAATAATGAGGACCTTTCGGATTCACTTGTTCATTTTGAGAGCCCTTATGATTTTTGGACTTACCTTCCAGAATCATATGGAGATCTTGATACTCTTCCATCTCTCGATAAGCCTCTTTCCAATACAAGTGTTCCTCTTTATTCTTTAGAGAAGATAAACCATGCTTGTGATCCTTTAGAGGTTTTTGGGACTTCAAATGAGGTTGTAGTTGAGTTAGATGTTCCTTATTCTTTGTCAGAGATAGTTCATCCAACTACTTCCATCATTCTTGAGCAACAGGATTATCATTTTCTTCCTAATTGGGATTCCTATTCATTGGACATTGGTTCATTGTTTGTGGAATCTCACATTTATATTTATTTTGTTTCTTCCAAAAGGGAGACAACTTGTTTTTCAACATTGGATCATGTTTTGTCTTCAAGGAACTTACCATTTTTAGGTGATTACACATTGTGGGGGGGCTACATAGTCTCTCTCTTTCCCTCTTATGGTGGGGCTATTGATTATATATACATGATGTATGTAGTCCTTGGGGAGTGTGATTGATTCCTCCATCCATGAATCATTTTTCTTTTCTTTTCTCTCTTTTGGAGAGGGTTTTTTTTCCCACAAGGTTTTTCTCCTTTTCTCTAGTTGTGAGAGATTTATTTTTGCATTGAAAATGGGCACTTAACATGGTTGTCTAGTTGGGACCCATGTTGCATCTTCATTTGGCATAATAATTATCACTAAGTTTGCACTTAAGAGGGGCTGTTAGTGTGTTAAGTTTAACATAGGGTAATTAGTTTTTTCCCATACTAGGTGGTTGTTCACCATCACATATTTTCATCCCTTTATAATGCACTATTGTAAATTGTGTAATATATATCATCTCATTAGTTTTCTTTGGTGAAATAGCCTTGTGTTGCTTCTCTCATTTTGTGAATATTTTTTGTAGGTTGTGATCATGGGCTTGGTGGTTGACACCAACACTATTTAATTGGAAAAGGGATCCTAGGTCTATGGTCTAGAACTAAAATCAAACCTTTTCCAATAAACATAATGAGATCTAGACCAACAAGGATATGAGATTGAATTATAACCTAGAAGGTGAATAAATAAACCCTAGTTCTAGATTTCTTTGCGAGGATTTGATGGGTTGGAAAATTGATTTTGATATCATGTAATGATCTAACTATAAAAAATATGAAAATGCAATGTTCTATTATGAGTTCAAAGAAACTAAAAGCAGGCAAACAAAACTAGAATCTAGAAATATAGAAAGAAAACACAAAGAAACCTAGAATTTGAATTTAAGTAGGATTTAGCTAGTCTAGGGTTCTCTACATCTTAGGTTGAGCACTCGATTTCTAAAATATAATTTCATACACCTAAAGTCCCTAGTCTGAAAACATTAGATCTTTAAAAAACCTATATTTTAAATTTAATTTTTAGATTTTATTCAATGAAAATTTTTAAAAAATTAACTGTAAGATATGTCAGGTTCATCAAAAAAATTAGTTCAAAAAGAGATCATAGTTCTAAGGGCTAGATCACTAAAATTAAAAAAAATTAATAAACATTATGAGATATACATTGAAAAGAATACAAGATTGAATTACAACGTAGAAGTTGTATTAATTAACCCTAGATCTAGATTTCTTTAGGTGGGTTTGATGGATTGAAAAATGATTTTGATATGATGCAATGATGTAACTATGTAAACTATGAAAATTCAATGTTCTATTACGAATAATGAGAAACTAAAGGTAGGAATACAAAATTAGAATCTAGAAATATAAAACGTAGACACAAAAGAACTGAGGATTTGAATTTGAACTAGATTTAGTCATTCTAGGGAACCCTTTGTCCCAACCTAAGCATCTAATTTTTGAAAATTGATTTCATAGGCCTAAGGTTCCTAG